>VYXC01003419.1:1055239-1103084 GCA_013397175.1 Platysteira castanea
AAAAAAAAAATAAATCAAACGCGCAGTAAAGAGGGCAGATAGATAGTAAGTGCTTATGATGCTGGCTCTTTCTCGTTTTTCACCAGAAAGCTATGTCCAGCAATTCATTGATCAATACAAACCAAGAAAAACCTTCGAGAAATTTAGACATTTTGCCCCTGTATTTCAAGGTACTTGGATTTTTATATGTGCAGAAATAATCTTAAATACCATTTCAGCACTGTTGCAATTTGTTCAGGGTCATTAATATCAGTAATATAATTCCAGAGATTTTCCTGAGTCTACATTTTTTTCTTCTACATTCCCAGCAGAGAGGGCTAAAGTCTGATGTTAGTTCTAACTGCATAAAGTGACAGCCCTGAAATTGTTGCCTGCTCATGACAGCTTTGCTAATTCACAGTCAAAGTAAGATATTTCATAAAATCACAGAATGGTTTGGGTTGGAAGGGACTTTGAAGACCATCTAGTTCCAACTCTCCTGCCTTGGGCATGGACACCTTTCACTAGACCATGTTGCTCAAGGCTCCATCCATACTGCCCTTGAACACTTCCAGGGATGAGGCATTCACAATTTCTCTGGGCAACCTGTTCCAGTGCCTTACCACCCTCATCCTTATCAACTGCTTCTGAAGCTAACAGGGGGTATTGGTAACTGGTAGTTAGCCTTTAATTTCTAAAAATGCTTTCTTAATAGTTTGTATTTAAAATCATTTGCACCGTTCATTAGACTAGAGCTGCAGAATCACTGACCCTGCAACTTAAGTGTATTCTTCATGCAGCTCAAAAGGCACAGAGTACTTGTCCCACAGATAACAGGCTACAGTGTTTGAAAAGGTAATGAGATGAAAAATTTAAACTGGGATTTTCAAAAATGCTTTTTTTTTGTTTTCTTGTTAAAGCAAGCTGTGCCTGTACGGACAGGACATGGTTGGCTATTCTACCTGAGGCAGCTCACTTGCCAGGTGTGCCAAGAGTGCTAGGCAGTCCCTTTGCAATGACCTAACCTGCTCCTTTTCTCTGTTACAAACAGGCAAATCAAATCTTTAGAGTTTATGAAAGAGGATTATTCTAAAAGTAACTAGATTTTCCTTTGCTCTAAAGCCAGCTTTGTGCAAAATATCCAACACAAAACCTGCACTTAAACCAGCACCAAATAAAACATCTGCTATTACCTGGGTACTGACAAGCCTGATTTGTCAGTGTGCATTTGAACACTGTCCTGAATCAAAAATCTGTATCCAAGTAGCACTGAAGGAACACATGCTTGATGTTGCAAGACCAAGCTCTTGTTCTCCCTGAGAGAAAAATTACTAATGACCTTAATTTTCCAGTTACTTTAGGAAAGTTGTTACTGCCATTTCACTCAAAGCAAGGCTCATGGATAGCACACTTGTTGAGTTTCACACATAATTGTAGTTTGTTTTCTCTTAATGCCACTTCTGTATACAATGAAAACCAGTAAAACCCAAGAATCAGGTACTTTTAAGACATCTTTGCTTTGCTTGCCTGGACATAAAAAGATATGTGAACACTTTGGAAATATGAAAAGGGTGCATACAAAAATGATGCACATGGACATTTGACTTCTGGTAAGAGGTTGGTCAAAAAGGATGAGGGGATATGTGTCATTCACTACAGCTGAGAGTGGCAGCAAGAACTACCAGGTCAACTGTTTAACTGTTCCCTGGCATTTCTTAGCCCTTTGTCACAGTCTGTGTCAGAGTGAATTCAAAACACAGCTCTCTTTTAGAACACACCATACTACACACACAGAACAACCAAACCCCAACCCCATCAAAATCTCCAACCTCCTTATCTGTGTTTATAAAATACGGTATTGCTGAAATTCTCTTTTTATGAGGTGGCACAGGTATTTGTCAGCATAACCTGTAACTTACCGCTGTATCCTTTCATCTTTAAAATGTCCTAAAGTTTGCAAATAAAAGAGAAAGCATCTGTAACAAGTTTCTGAATGCATAAATTCCTTTATTGAAAATATTGTGATAGCACTGCATTACATATATTCAATATTCATAGTTTCAAGGGTCACAGAATTTTGATTGAACAACACTGTTTTGAATATAGACCACAGCGTTTAGATATGCTTTGACAAGGATAATACAATGGAGTAAGTTGTAGGTAGCAATAGTGAAATGTATGCAAAATGTTGAACTTGGTTTCATTTTGTTTGTTGTGGGGATTTTTTGTTGTGTGTTTGTTTGGTTGGGGTTTTTTAACTATTAAGTGGTTTTCTGCCACCATTTAAAAGAGCAAAGAGTGTTAGATATTCTGGGTATCTTCAAAACATTATGCTGCCAGCAACTTCCAAAATATTTTAAAGCATTACTAATAAGAACTTTATTTATGCCTGTAGTAGACCACAAAGAAAAGAAGTGTGAAAAGCTCATGTGCAGCATGTTACAGGCTTACTGTGTATAGCATTGTTTTTTTAGACTGTGAAGCTTCTGTGCGGGATTAAGAGTTAGAAATGCTTTTGAAAGAAAAGCAATTGGCTTTTTTTTATTATTTAATCTATTCAAAAAGAAAAGAGCAGTAACTAAACTGAGTTGTATTACTCAGTTAATAATATTCCAACATTAGATTGTACTGGTTTAATGCACACTACTGTCTCTAAAACCTGCCTTTCTCAGGGCAATGAAACATTCAAGTCTAAGGGCAGGACAGCGTCCTAATATTGGTTAGGCCCATATTGTGTAAACAAAACCACAGCTTAATGGCAAAGCAGAATTCATTAGCTAACAGTGAAGATTGCCAGTCTTCTCTCACACTCTCCCCATTTACCAAAATTTTCATTTTGTAATAGAACGTCTTTTCAGCTTTGGTGGTGGGGGGGAGTATCTGATAATTTCATTAAAAACAAACAAGAATATTTACTTGCTGTCAAATCCTAAACTAGACTACTGCTCAAAGTATTTTTTAAAAGGAAATTATATATGTAATTATTAGGAAAACAAGATTTACACTAACGTGACCTGGCCTGTTAGGAAAAGAACATTCTTCTCTAAATCTCAGTTGTATTTTCTCCTTAACAAGTTCTTCAGTTTATAGAGAAATGCTCATAAAAGCACAGTGGGTGGCTTATTTAGAATCATTTGGTGGTGATACAGAAAAACAGTTGTCTCTTAGGAATGTCCTTTGTAAACAGTCAAATAATACTCGGGCAGGTGCTCAGAGCATGCTATCCCAATTCTGTGGACTGCAACAGAACTGATAAAGTCTACACCAGGGGGCAGTTGCCAAAATAGTAATCTATTAACAGGACTGTGACAGCAGAGTTAAGAAGAAGCACTATCCACCTTCTCCCTCATTTTAGGAAAAGAAAATGAAACAGAATTATGCACTCAAATGTTTCTGTCAGGAAAACAAACCCTCTAATTAGGGTATAATGAAAACCAAATCTCATTTACAAAATAAAAATATAAAAATTAACTTTGGAAATCAAATAAATTGATTCAGAATAAATGCCAATGCATAAGAAACCTACCTCAACAGTAATTATTTATCAAAATGAGATTTGAAACATGAAACAAAAAACTCATAGCTAGTACATTTACAAAAAAATATATTATACAATAACAATAAATAAAATAATTTTTAAAGCATGTTCCCTTAAGTGCTGTGTACACCTATTTCTAATTCTTTTCCATGGCAAACAGTATGCTGTAGATTTTGGTACAGTAACCTTTTATTTTTGGTCAGCGTTTGCATGTTGAACATAAATACACATGGAATGTACTAGACAGTTACAGTTCTTCCACAGGATCTTTTTCACAGTTACATAAAAAGTTTTCAATTTATACATCATGAATGTTTTCCTAAGCATTGTATCTTCAATGGAAGAGTGCTGGAAGAGGAAGTAAAAAACACTTCAGAGTGATCTCTTACTGTTCTTACTGCCTCTCAAAACCAATTATTTTATTCTTGGGTTGTTTGGTTTTTTTGCGTAGTCATGCTCTGGTACAAACTTGAGGAAAAAGCGTGTAACGTTGTGAGGCAGCCTGCACCTTCTGGATAGCTTTTAAGTGCCTAATGGATCCAGTCCTTAAGGCAGTCAGTGTTTCACTCAAATGTCCATACTTCTACGTCTTGTATTATGAAATCTTCTTTCTTAGTTAAGATGTCATTATTGAAGGTGCTGCAGGAGTTGCTTCGCCCATGATACAAATCTGCATCTAACCATAAACCAAACCGGCCACTAGAAAAGAAATACACAACAAATTTGGTGTTACATGGAACAGTAAAAACACTGAAAGCTGTATAAACAGTCAAAGAAGCAATCTGGAGGTGACTCTGAGCCAAATGTGGCCAATCTCTTAGGCCAAATGTGAAGAGCTCAGTCCTGGCAAAGCACTTGCCAAGAAGCCCGTGGAGCAGTCCCCTTGCTTTTGTTTGCACCAGGGAGCAGAGCAGTGCCTAGGACCCTGCGAGTGCCCGCAGCCCGTGGGCCACCTGGCTGCTCGCACTGCCAGCTGTGGCTACAGCAGGGCACAGACCCTGGGGTCCCTTCCCTGACTCTCTGGTTGTGGACAGAGCATCTTCCGGTCAGAAGGAGGAGGAGGGAAGTTTATCCACTCCCAATGCAAACCATGCCCAGCTGTCCCATGGTGCAACCTCCAAGTACGCTTTAGTTGGTTGTACAGCCTTAGCCCTTGATTTCGTACCTACTGACCTTTGGAACTCATGACCTGATTATGCCCTCTCTGTATCCTTGCTCTGTGCATCAACAGAAAAACAACTTAGTAAGGACCACATGATAAACCCTAGAAACTGATGGCAAAAGTGCCATTAGGGATTATCTTCCAGTGACAAACCTCTTCAGCAGTGAGTGATGTATCTACCCAGAACATCTGGTTTTTTCTTGGCTAAAAAAAAAACCTCAACCAACAAAACAACTCTGCAACAAACCCTACTTGCCTAACATCAGTCACTTTAAGCAAACAAAATTGCTTTCAGTCTGTAACAGAAATCAGATTGCTGAGGTATCTTCTCTAAACAGCTTACTAAAAGTAAGTTTGGCCATTTTACTGGTAAGTTTTTCTTGCACCTACCACTGTCCCTATTTCCATTCAAAATTTAAAATAAAAAATGGCTATATGATTTGAAAACCAAACACTCACTCACCCTCCACCTCCAAGCTCCAGAGAGGTAGTGTCTCCATTGATGAAGTAGGTGTTCTCTCCACTCCATTTGAATACCTGAGGTGGGGAAAAAACACAAATATATTTGGGCTGTGAGGATTCTTGTAGTCTCAAACTACTGGGCACCTACTCTTAGCAGCTAAGAGGTATGGTCATCTCTTATATTTTTCTTGAAAGGGGAAAAGGTAAGGTGGAAAGTAAAGGATGAATACGTATTTAAAACTATGAACAAGGCATCCTAATCCTTATTTTAAATTCGGCTTCCCTCTCTCAATCAAGTGGTATCCTGTTAAAAATGAACAATGTGTTCAATACAGAAAAAGTACATAAGCCACGAGCATTAAGGGGTATTTCAGTAGCACTCTTATCTCTGTTTTGTTGTCACTGTGATCCTAAGAACACAAGAAATTATATCCTATTCATGATATCATTGCCTTCCAAGGTGAATCTTTTGACAGCCCACTCCTTAACTCCTTCCTGCCTCCCCCTTCAATCCACTTAAAACCCTCTCCTCACTTTTACAGACTGTCCTCTCTTCAGATAATTACAGACACTTCTGCCTAAAGTATTGCATTGAATCAATGAATGATTAACTGCCTTCATCAACATCTGGCCCATCTCCTACATTCAAACATGCTGTCTTTATAAAAATCTCATAAATGTTTGTGCTGGTTTAGCCAAATTTAGAAATATATATTCTGAGAGAAAGAATTTTAGTTTTAGAATTGGAATCCAAAAATCTTATTTGAGAAAGTGAACACTCACTTACCTTGAAATGCGGACTGAATGTGTAGAGGAATGTTTCACCAGTGCCATAGTAATGGTCACTAAACCTGAAGGGATGTGTAGCATACGCTCCAAATATCTGTCAGAATAAAATGATTATACTACTTTTGTGGACAGTGCAAGATTCAAGGGGAAAAAAAAACCCAAACATTGCAAGATACTTTCTAAGAACAACTGAGCTGATTTTCATATTAGAAGAACCAACTAGTGAAGTGTATCAGATGTACAAGTATTCCTCCACTTCTTTTATATCCTGCAAGTTAGAAGTCAGATGACAACAATGGCAGCAGGATTGCTGACTCTAGGAGCTACTGAAGAATGAGACTTCCAGGGAAGCATTGTTTGTGACAGCTTGTTAACTGAGATACCTAAGGAAAATACTTCCAAAGGCACTACTGCACTCATTGCAATTCTAAAGCTTTTATTAGTGCTGAAGTACTTTCCTGTGGTAACTCCAGTTTAGGCAGTAGAAAATATAAAAGAATACACCAATGTCTTATTTTGGTATGACATCACTTCATGGTATGACTAGCATTTCACAATCTCTTTTCACAATACTGCCCTCTCAGTTCAACCCCCGCAGAAGCAGCACTCCTTACCTGGTTGTCCATATCCTTGATGACAAGGAGAACGGGACTGTCGAGAGAAGCTGATTTGCGGTACAGAGTCTTCAGGCTGGTGCCGTGCTCCAGCGTGCTGTATGCGAGGTGCCACGGATAGCCCTGCACCCGTGCGGGCAAGCGCCGGGCAAGCTGGGCAGGGAGCAGGGAACGAGGGAAATCGTTACACAAGCAACACGGGCAGTGCCCCAGCCTTCTCTTTCTTGCATTTGACAGAAACAGCACCACATCGGCTGTCTGGTGAAGGAAACCTGAGGGTTTTCCAGCCATACCTGCTCTATGTGCATGTTCTCCAGGAGCGCGCTGTGATGCTTTAAGATAGGCAAAGTATCATCATCTTCTTCTTCTTCATAGTAACTGCAAACACTCTTTCGTCGTTTAGCTTCTTCTACAGTAATGATCTGTGGCAAGAGAACAAGTGTCCAACCTAAAGCATAGCTCTTGCACCATCAACCCTCTGTTGAAGCCAATTAATTTAAAACTTACTCCTCAGCTGTCACACTGTATGGAGCAAAACCACCATATGGGATGGTTTTATCAAGCACAGGTACCCTTAAGCAAATGAGGAAAATCTTAACTGGCCAGGTGTCTTTGTGACTGCAGGACAGTCAAGGTCTTCATAAAATACATTCTTAATAGAAAATTATCAAACAGCTCTTTGGAAACTTCTGTTTATTCCTTTGTTTAAGACTTTATAATACGGTAATATTTTAAAAGGTGAGTCTATATAAGTATTTCTAATATCAGGTTTGAATTGACACACAAATCAAAGCACAGACTTCTTTCCAGTAAATACAGATAAGCCCCAGTAACTTTGCCCATGAAGCTCGAAATAAAATGAACATGTGAGACCATACACCTAATACTTGTCTATAAAAGGACTCAACAGAGAGACAAGGGACAAACTGAACTCCATGTGGCATCAGTAGCAAACAGGAGCCCAAATCTGGCATGGGGTAGGAACTCCTAGGCTGGCAGCATCCACGGTGCCCAGAGCTCCCTGCAGAGAGGAGGAGATCACCTCACCCATCAGCGGCAGCAGTCCAGGTGTCCAAGCTGCTGCTGGGTTGCTCACCCTCTTGGCTGGCAGAGGGCATTACCTGGCACAGCTGGAAAGCTGCCAACCCTTCAGTGCAGCTTGGGGCACTTGGGGAGTGCCAGGAGCCTCAGCTCTGCAGAGCAGTGGGAGGGTGAGATGAGGCTCGCTGTGCCCGGCAGTGGGGCTTTGGCTGGGACTCAGTGCCACCATGGCACATAGCAACGGCAAAAGCTCCAAAATAGAGCTAATGAGGAAGAAAACGGAAGCAACGAGGCCTAGCTACAAAACAAACAGGAAACCATAAACCGTCTTTTCCTTCCATGAGTGTATCACTGCAGTGGTCTTGTCTTGGAGCAGGAATCTCAAGATGCAGCTGCAGAGCCCACTGTGCTCTGCTATGCACCTCGCTGCCAATGAGGCTTCCAAATGGCTTTCATGTTACCCACAGATCAAGTTTTGCATAATTGCTCCATGCCTTCACAATCACTGCTTGAACTTGCAGAAGCTGTCAACAGTCGAGACAACTGGGAAGAGATGCCTGGAGGTCCTACACACACCTGCCCCTCAGGCGAGAAAGCAAATGCACTGGACTGACTCCAGGTGTGGATTTTACCACACAGCAAAGCACACAAGTTTTTCATGACAACCAGGACCGGTGAGGAGTTCACACAGCCCTAATACTGTCAGTCACACCTGGCATCCCCAGTGGGATGAGAGCTACACATCTGCTGCATGCACTCACGTCCAGCCCATGCTCTCCTGCAGATGCTTGGAGATGAGCAGGGCACCTGGGCACTCCCACTCCAATGCAGGGTCAGAAAAAGAGAGGAAGGCAGGATCACAAGGCAAAATCCAGCCTGCATAACTAACACTGCTATGTGCCCCTGCACACCTGAGCAGTTACAGGTATTCCTGCCCAGGATACTGCAAGAGCTCTACAGCTTCATCCTGTCCCTCCAGCCTCTCCTGAGACCGCAGATAATCCTGTGCTGGAAAATTTTTCATATGGTCAATTTCAGGAAAGGTTTGCACTGAAAAATTAGAGTAATTGAAAAACAAAAAAAAGAGCCCACAACAAACTGTTCAAAGAAAAGCATCTTTCTATTTCTATCATTGTTCTTTTTTCGCTTTGAGTGGTTTGCCTTCCCTCCTCATCTCCCACACCATTACTGTATATATTTTTTTCAATTAACGCCTTTTTCACCTTAAATGAAAAGTACCTGACACCCCTTCTGAAGACTATCTTTTAGGAATAGTCTCCCCTCCAGGAGAGGGGGAAAAGTATCAACCAACAGCAAATCAACCAACAAGAGGTATCTGTAGCAAAATACAACCAAACTCACACAGGCAAAACCTGTTAACACAGTTGTAAATTGTAAGCTGACTCCAGAGACAGACAAGCCACACTCTTCTCCGCATACACACCTATTCAGTCTCTGAACTGCACGTGAATGAAGTTCAGTCAACAACTGTAAAAGGAGGCATTTGCAAGATCAGGTATTTACAAAACAAAAGCACAAATGGATGAAAATAATTGACCACTACAGAAACCGGATCTACAAAATCTTTCAAAGATTTTATAGGACTGAGGAAGGAAGATACCTGAGGTGGAAATGCCCCCCATCTGAGTACAGAGCACATCTACTGCTAAGACAGAAGTGCTGTCATCAGATCCACACTGTTCAAACGGGAAACAATTCAACATACCTCCACAAAAGGTTCCTCCTGGTCTGGTCTGGCACGGTAAAGAATTCGAATATTCAAAGGCATTTGTCTCTGTTTCATCATCTATCAGTTTATTTAGCAGTACCCACTACTCTATCCCTGCTTTAGTGGCAGAGTTCTCAGCCACAAGTGTGAGAGACAGCTACTGGCCACGGCATGCTGTGATAAAATGACTTACTTGCTTCTCTACAATTAGAGTTTCTGTTTCCCCGCAAGGGAGAGTGAAACTTTCACAGTCATCATGCCCAAATTTGGACCCTATTCAATAGAGATTTCCTGGCAGACCTACTTTAAATTGGTAAAGCTGGAATATATTACAAATAAAAGTGACATACCTTCAAAAGCAGTTTCCAGCTAATTCTTCCTTGCAATCAGTATCTAAATAAAACAATGAGAGACAAGCTCCCAGTGTGGCCAGATCTCTCCTACATCTGTTCTTTGGATCACTGACTCTCCTTCATTTTGGTTTTATGAAAATGGCATGCAAATAACTGAACAGTGAAATCTAGTGCAATGTATGACTGCACTCAGCTCTAAGCAAAACAAGGAAGGCTTTTTTCCCCATCTTTCAGTTCACAAAGCACCAACACTGAGAAATTACAAAACTGTAAAAATATTAGCTCCTTGGGAATAGAAGTTGCTGCATTTCAAAAGACAAGTCCCACTTCCAAGCTCCATTTTTCAAGAGAACACATTTTGAAGATAAAAATGCTCAAAAGAAAAAAAAAAAAAAAAGAGGGCAGTAGAATTTAAAGAAAACAAGTTTATGTTTAAATAATCAGATAACTTTTTAAATCACCATCAAGATATTTCCCACTTTGGGATTCATCTTTTTCATTTATTCCATATCCTTAGCACAGAAAGTGTTTGAGCATTCAGAAATACAATTTTTTAAATGTGTGCAAGCTTACTTCCTTTAGAAACTAGGCTTTGTATGCAGAAGAAAGAGATAACAAGCACAGGCATGCCAAGTGGTTAAAACAGATTGCAAAAGACCACACATGAAAAAGCCAAAGTCCAATGATAAAACTTATCCCACTTACACCCAATATTCAAACAGCACTGCTGTGTGCACCAGAGAAGCAAGGGTCTGGCACATCACCACACACCAATCCACTTCAACCAGCACACAGGAGTCTGGGTTCATGTTTACGTGCATATATACATTTTTAAGATTTTATTTATAGCATATAAATACATTAGGAAATACATTAAGTATTTAGCAATGCTGACGACATACACCCGTATAGCTTTGCAAAAGACTAATATCACATGGTCAAAATATTTACAATTTCTGCTGGTTGCACACCAGTGAGCTCCCAGTTGTTTACCTGCTCTTTCTAGGGAGAAAAGAAAGGAAGACTGAAGGAATATGAGTACATCTGTGAGACGATACAAGCCTTAAGGAGACCTGTACATGAAGCAGCAACTGTTATAAAGAAACACCATGAAAATCCTCAGAAGAACAACTGCTGAGATTCCTAGCAGAGGATGCGTACGTGACATGCACATGCTTCATGTAAAGGCAGAAAGCACTCACCTCCCAGCTTTTAGTAGTGGGCTCACTAAAGAAGTTGTCAATCATGTCAAGCTCCTCCTTTTCTACCACAACAAAACCTTGCTCTTTGGCATCTTTCCCATATATTTCTGGTGACCACTGAACAAAAAATGTGTACAAGTGATCCACCCTGTGAAGAGAAGAGGAGGAGACAACCATTGTTCAGTGGTCCATGAACACAACACTGTCATGTAGCACAGAGGTTTTGCCCAATGACAAAGCAGGGACAACCACACAAACAGGATACCTGTGTACCTACACCCTCACTTACCACACAAGGCAACAGCTCCTGGCAGCCTGAACCACTTCAAGGTTTCTCTGCTTTCACTCCCCACAATGTATATTTCTCCTCCCTTTGCTATATGCAAGGCCAAAGCATCATGGTAAAGCAACGTGGCTTGTCCAGTCCCACACAATTCATATTAAGAAGGCAAACTGATTGATATTACATCATATTCACAGAAGTTAATTTCATAAAACATTCCTTTTACCCATTTAGTTTGACCTCCAGCATAAAAAAAGCCATGAGATCACCAGTGATGTCTACAGCACAGTACTAGCTGCCCTTTAAAAGTTATAGAGGCTATTCACAAAACAATCTTAATTCTCTCAGCATTATGAAAATAAGCTGTTACCAACAGCTTTGCTAATGATATAGTATCAGCAGCACATGCTCTTCCATAAATGTAGTCAGCTCTCAGCCACTGTCTTTAAAGAGATGTTCCCTGACAACATCCATAACAAACCATGAAACCATTTCTGAAGAAGGAATTCACATAATAAGGTAAAGTTAAAATGAACACATGCAATTTCAAACAGGAATACTACAGTGAATCCACTATACAAGAAGTTGAATTGCCAACAAAAAAGTCAGACCCACAGTAAAGAGGGCAGATAGAAAGATAGTAAGTGCTTATGACACTGGATCTTTCTCCAGCTTTTCACCAGAAAGTTATGTCCAGCAATGCCTGGATCAATAGAAAAGAGAAAAAACCTTAGAGAAATTTAGACATTTCCACCCCTATATTTCAGTTACTTCAATTTATATGTATGCACAAATAATCTTAAAATACCATTTCAGCACCATTACAATCTGTTAGGGTCACTAGTATAATTCCAGATTTTTTCAAATGAGTCTACAAAAAGAATAAAGGATTTACTTTGCTTCATCATGGAAATTATGAAAAGGGAAAAAATCAGCATTGCTCATAGAGGCTTCAGGAAAAGCAGTCTGATCATCTCTTTGCTAACTAATTTGAGCTTTAACTGAAAGAGACAATTAACTTGAGCACTGTGTATTTTATGTACAGTAGCCCTAATCTGGAAAGCTAACTATTTAATTCCTGCAAATCCCTAAGAAAGGACAATAAAACAGTGGTTGCCGCAGTCTGGCTAAGATCAGTTTGAAAGCATGTTTATGCAGGTGGATGAAGGAGAGCAGCACACTTGTATCTCAGAATCACAGAATGTATTTATGTTCTAAGCCACCTCTGGAGATCATGTAGGCCAGCTCCTGCTTATAGCAGAGCTAACTTCCGAGTTAGAGGAGGTTGCACATTCTTGACCATTTGCAGTTGGAAAATCTCCAGCAGTGATTCTACAAGTTCTCCATGCTTAGCCAGTGTCCGGGGTTTTCTTCCTCTTTTATCTAACCACAATTTCCTCCAAAGCACGCAGCACGTATCTGAGAAGGGTCTGGTGCCACCCTACATTTTCTTTTTCTTGTCCCCTCCTCTCCATTTTTTAGCCAAGTGTCTAAAAGGAAGAGGGGAATAACGACCACCCAGGTTGTTTGGCTGTTCTTCCTTACTTGAGCCAGCAAGAAGTGAAGCCTTCATTACTGCAAGGACGCACCACTGACATGTTGAGTTTGCTCTCAACTTCCCCAACTCCTTTTCTGCAGAGCTACTCCCCCAGGCCACCTCTCCCCACCCTACTGCTGCAGGGACTGCTCCATCCCAGGTGCACGAATTTTGCATTTGCCTTTTCTGAACTGTCAGCCCATTGTGTTGAGGCACCTCTGAACAGCAACCCTGTCCTCCCTGCCCAGAGCACTCCCCAAATTTTGTGTCATTCGCCAAAATGACAAAGGTGTGTTCTGTCTCAATGTCCGTGTCACCAGTGAAGGCATTAAACAGTATCAGGCCCCAAGAACACCACTTGTACCTCGCTGCCACTCAGACTAACTATCAACCCTTTGAGGCCAATGGTCCGGTCAGTTTTACAACCACCTGTAGTCTACCTGGCCAGGTCACACCGTGCCAGTTTGGCTAGAGGCATTCTATGGAAGACTGTGTTGAAAGCCTTAGTAATGTGATGGTAAATCAACAATCCCTTGCTCTCTCCTTGCTCAAGGAGCTAGCAATCTCAAACAGAAAAGTTATTTGGTCGGTAGAAAAGCAATTTGCCCTTGGTAAATGTATGACAGCTGATCCTGATGACTTCTTTCCCTCTATGCACTTGCAAATGGTGTCTGTAAGGACTTTCTTCCCAGGGACTGAGGTGAAGCTGACTGCCCTGTCCTCCCACAGATTTTCCTCGATTTTTCTGACAATGGTTGCAGCATTTGTCTTTCCAGTTATTAAGGAACACTCCTGGTGAACACAACCTTTCAAAAGATGATAGAAAGCAGCTTTGTAATAACATCAACCAACTTCCTCAATATACTCAAAACACTTCCTGTCAGGTTCCATGGACTTGTATATGCTCAGTTTATTTAAGCAGTACATAACTAAGTTTTTTCCTCTGCACTGGACAGTTGATAAATCAATCCAGACACTCCAGATTTAAGAAGCAGAAGCATAAAATAGAAATAGGTGATTATAAAGGTGATGTCATTCTGAAAAGGGACGCTCTGCTAATAAAATTCTAACGTTATGCTACAGTGGTATTTTCAAGCTCACAATTGAAAACATTTGAGCCTATTTTTAAATTGAAAAACCACTTCATGAGGAACTTTCTTACAGGCAACTTAACCGCTGCGAGAAAATTTATCCTAGAACTCAATAGCTGTTTTTGTGATCACATGCTTATGAGTATATCATGCACTAACAGAGAAACATCAATAAAACAAAGTACTTGGAAAGAGACAACTATAGAAACTTGAAGTTAGTAACTCCAGAAAGAAAATATTCAAAAGGCTCTAAGTCCAACCACTGCTCCTGGCCCAGAGAAAGAAATTAATCCAGAAAAGTCCTATGATTTTTTTATAAATGTGCCTGACTAAATGATGATTCTTCACAAATCTTATGAGGGCTGAGGTATTGTAAGTCCTCATATGCTTTTATGAGCTTACACAGGCTTCTATGACCCTTCATTATAAGCCATTAAGCTGTAGATACAAACAGGTTTTCATAGATTTCCTCTGTGCAGTTTGGTATCTTATTATCAGGAGTCTAAGAGTACTCTCTCTTGTAGAAGGCTAATTCAAAAGGATTCTAAATCTAAGTTTTATGCTACCTATTCCATTCCATTAACAGTTGAATGAAGAATGATTCTTCAGCAACAGGATCCTCCTAATCATTGCCCCTTTATGAAAAGCCCTGTGTAAGTGCATGAAAGCATCATCTAGGTATTGACTCCAGACAGTTGTGCTGCAAGTTCTCCTAGATCTCCGCTTCAACTGTGTTAACTCCAGGGTGATACACACTAGCAGGAGTTACAACCCAGAAATATCTTGCTATAAAAAAGGAAATCCCATAGAAACAGTAACAAAAACCAAACCAAAACTTACCCAACTCCCCAAATCAAACCAAAAGGTCAACGGGGCAGGGTGCTAAAACTGAAAAAGAGAAGCAAGGCTCAACTCCTCTTACTTTTCCTCCTTGAAAATCTGTCTGCTTTCAAGAAAGAAACTTGCAAAAAAGTGGATGTCCTCTCAGCAGCATGATCTCAGTGCAGTGTCTTTTACATCAACCTCAGTGAAAATTATGCATTCATAAACCAAACCTGTTTGCAAAATTTACACTATGGAAAATTAAAGAGATTTACTTCTTGACTGAGGAACTAGTCAGTGCTATTATTTAAAAATAAAGAAATTCTGCATTACTATCTCTGTCTCAGTGCAAGGCATTTTCCTCTAAAAGGTCTTGCGGAAATGTGTGGCATAATTACTACTACTATTAGAACTACTACTGCTCAAAACCCACTATGGTGGGAAATCTACATACCATTTAAACATAAATCCACATAGAAAGAGCACACAGAGACTTACCCTCTAATACTGTAAGCTATACCCATTGCAAAACTTCCCAGCAAAAGAGTCAATCTCTCTATTCGTGTCCAAAAGCACGCGTGACCCTCTGGCTCAGCTGAACCTGGCAAGAAGCTGCCCTAGACTGAGTGATCTGTATATAAGGCAACTCAAGATGCCCAGCACCCCCTCTACGTGCTGAGGTGAGCACTGCTGTGGCCAAGGAGGCAGCACAAAGCAGTGCTGCAGTCACTGATTAACTCAGCCACGCTGTGCTGGTCTCCAGGCGACGTGTGCCAGGACACAAGCACCACCCGGGATGACGCCTTGAGGTGGCCACCTAAAAACAGAGACTAGACAAAATAAGAGAATAAAAGTAGGTATTTATTTGAAGGGCCTTCAAAGGTATACTTGGGGCAGTCAAAAAGGCTACACCCAAGATGGACCCTGGGTCATGGGTTCTTCACACTTCTGTAAGTTTGGTCCACTTGCATATCAGGGTTAATTCTCCAATTATAATGTCAGTTAATGATGTAATTACCCCAAGTTTGGCCCCCCTCTCAAGGCTTTAGTTTACACATTTTGAGGCCTGCGACAACAATGTGTCCTTGAAAAGCAAACCTAGAGAGGCTTTGTTATGTCTAACCAGCATGAGAGAACAGAAGTTAACAGGCCACACGAAACTTCAGAGTTACACACTAGGCAGTACAGGATTTGAAAAATATAAAAGTTAAAACCTAAGGCATCAGGGAAGCCACACATGGAGAGACAACACCTACAGCAGGCACAAAAGGCAAATGAGACTTAAGATTTAGTGACAGCCTTTATAAAGAACATCAGCCTCGAAGTTCTTCTTTCTGTATTAATAAAGTTTCCAGAGGCTTCCAATTAAAAAAAAAAAAAAGTTTAAAAGTACTGTGCCTGGAGAGCAGCAGCAGCCTGCACATGGAAGAAGTGGCTGTGCTGGGAGCTATGGGCTATGGGGCCCAGGCTGAAAATGGAGCCATTTTCACAACTGATGATAGAAGCTATTTTAACAGCAAACACAATGACCATGGAAAAAATGTAACTAAAACCAAATCAGAGGAAGATTTAACTTACACTAAATATAAGCATGCAGACTAATTTTTTCACCACCTCTCTCCAGGTTTGTACTGTTTGTTTGATTTTGTTTTTTTTTTTTTTAATTACTACAAAGCATTAAGATGCTGTACAAGTTACTGTGACTGGACTGGCCAGAGTGTTTTATTTATGCTGCTTTGTGGCCAACAAGATGAGAGCGATATTCCTGCTATTGTCAAGAGTGAACATGAATTGCATTCCAAATAAATTTTAAACTTAGTAAATTATCTCACATTTTGTCTAGAATAGATTGCAAAGCTATCCCAAACAATCTACTATCCATGGCACTGTCAAGATGCAACACTTATATTCTACACAATACTGACGCAAGACTATCCCCAGCAGGTAGGAAGTGTTGTGTTTTGCTTTGGTAAAGCATCCAAAAGCTTGGAAAAAACACTGTCCTGTTCAAGAGGCGAAGACATGTCTTGCATTAATACAAAGGAGCGGGTCTCACATTTAATTTCTGCTCCAAGTTCTACTTGATCTTTCATGCAAATCTGTAGTGTTAAAACAGGCATGAATAGCACCAAAAAGACCCAATCTTACAACCAATCATTCACCACTACTTTTGATCAAGATCCAAACAGCAGCCCTGACATGAAAGATCTAGTCTGTCAGCCAGCACAGCCAGGTGCTGCTGCAGCAGCTCGCTGCAGAAGTTAGTTTTTTCTTATTATAAAAACTGAAGTACAAACCAGTTGTCAACACTTCAGTTTATACCTGGATTAGGTCTGCTCACCATTCAGAAAGTTTCTGTTCATAAAAGGACAAGTAGAAAAGCTGTTTTCCAAGTCTGTGTGGTAAGAAGCTTGATAGATTTACCTGCTACACAGAGCAGTGATGAGAGACAACCTCAGTCAGCTCAGCAGCTTTATTCACTGTTAGCTACACTATCCCCAAAGCAGGAACTGACCTTGTCTTGTTATACAGCATCACCTCACCTCCTTGAAATATTTACTCACACTTCAACCTAGAGTTTTCTGACCCCACCCTGTTTGCAATCCCTCAGGAGCCAAGGACGGCAATCCGCAGATAGCAAGCAAACCAGAAGTTATCCAGCTACTCTCCCAGGGGCCACATTTCAGCTGGATTAAACCTCTCCCTCTCCTCCAGGAAGAGTTCTAGGACAGCAACTTCCACACTACTACAGACAATCGAAACACTCCTTTTTAAACCACAAAAAAACCCCTACTTAAATCAACACACAAGCTACGTATGTGAAATTAAAATTATTAAATAAAAATTATTTTTTAAAAACTGACTGCATCTGAAAGAGACACCTCTGAGATGAATCACAAGTCCAGATTCCTCCTTCCTGGCATCTAATTTACCAGAATCACTGATTTTGGTTCATCAACAGACCAGAGAATTGCTCTAGCTGCCTTCTGTCAAGAAGAGGATCACATATTTGGTTCTTCACAGCCAGTGAAAATTCTTGGGTGATTTATTTGGAAAATCACAGACCTCCATTTTTCTAGTTTGTTGTTTGCTTTTTTCTAGAGTACTGTTTATGCATTAATACACACCTACAGGAAAACATTTATGTTCCTCAATTTTACTGCAAAGGGACTATTTTTTAATGGGACAAAAGACAGAAATACTCACACCTGTTTAGTTAGGAGTGCCTTTTCCCACATGATGCTCTTTGTTTATGTCAAATAGCTATTCTTTTAGTGCATTCCATGCCCCTCCAGCCACTGCTCCCTTTCCCCCTTTCCCTCACTTCCTAGACTACAGCTGAAACCCCGATCATCTCCCAGTTCTTTTATCATATGCTAGCTGGACACATATCCCTCTTTCCATCTTCGAGTCTCACCTGAGCCCTTTTTCCTTCTCATTGAGAGCCATATTAGACCAGCAACAAACACTGCTTTATGTCGCTGGCATGCAATGAAACGAGGGCAGCCGTCAGCATCCCTGCTTGCACTTCACAGCTTGGATCATGTAGGGAATGTCAGATTCAATTCTAGAAAACACTACTCATTTAAAAAGTACCAGACAGACATTTTTGTGCTAACAGGAGTGCAGCTTACCTTTCCCGAGGAACAGCAAACCAGTACTCTGGTTGCTTTATCTTTTTACTGTATTGTTGAGACATGGTCATGCTCTGAGACACAAAGGACTTTCTCATGGGCTTGCCTACTTTAATGCACAGAAACATTGGAGGAGTCTTGCTCTTCTCCTCTTTTGAAGGAAGCATATCTGAACAAGACACAAGAGAAATGGTCTGCTTACAGGAACGTACAAATACTGCAGGTGATAAAACACTGTGACAAAGATTAATAATCTTGTGCAAAGGAATACTCAGAGGCACCATACACAGAATTACACCTGACTTCAACAGCACAACTGGTTTAGTAAAACCACGTTCATCCTAAAGTGAGGCCATTTATTCCCTTTCTGTCACAGCCTGTATCCCCCTCAGCTGTACAGCTATGTACAGAACAGCCCTGTAAAGAAATAGGTAAGATGACCAGGCTGGGTGATGCCATCAACATGAAGCAGGCAAATAAAGGGGACATGTTTGGGTCCAGAAAACCCATCCAGCTGAAGGGTAATCTTGCATGCACACACATACAAAAAGCACAATCAGTTTCTCAACTGTTGGTCACACAGCCACACAAGCACCTTTTGTCTGCACAAGACAGGGCCAAGCCTAGAAGTAGTTTAAAGTCCTTAAATTGCTAGTGTGACAAAAACCCCTGCTTATTAAACTACAGCCTCAATCACACTGAAGTTGCCTTCTTTGTTTTAGGCGTACACATACAGCCAAATACAACTGCCAAGATATAAACCCTTACAAAAAAAAGGAAAAATCATTTTAAGAACAACTGTTCTTAAAATAAAGACTTCCGCTTTAATCATCCCCAACCACCTGATGTAAATCAAGGGTATGTCCACTGGTTCATTAAATTACCCAGAGAGGAGCATCAGCACTCCAGGATGGACTAGGGCTTAGAGGCACTGGGCTGCCATAGAAATGGTAATATGTGCGCACACGCTCTGAACAGAGATTTCATCCTGTTACGTGCTTTCTTGGAACAGCCTGAATTTCTGATAATGCAATGACCAACCAGGAAAAAAGTGATCAGTCAGTAGGACTATACAGGTATTCCTGTTTATCACTTCTTTAAGGGTTTCCATAGCCTGAGAGACACCAGACACATGCAAATAGTGTGAAGAATACTTTGGTACCCCCTTCACAGCAGTGCTCTATTACTTTGGATACTATCAGAAACACACAGACAGACTTCAGTGAGGCAACAGTGGTTACCAATATGGAGTGACAATTCCTAGGCCATGAAGCACCCCTGCCAACACTGAAACTGGATGACATTTCACTGTCCTTCTTAAAGCCAGCAAACAGCAGTAAAGATTATATAAACAGTGATCTCTGAATGTGGAAAGAGAACACAAGCAACTTATCAAACTACAAGCTTAGAGGATTTGAAGATAGCAGGTAATAGAAAACTGAAATACACAAAGAGACCAGGTAAAGAGTGAAAAAGAGACCAGGTATTACAGGAGGAAATTTAGAACAGAAGGCTGACGATTCAAAGGTTACCGTCATAATGCTGTCCAAGTCTCAGAGGAAACAAGGATAACCAGAGACCTACCTTCAATTGGCACTTGAATTTTCTGCAGCAGCCACAGTCTGATTTCTGATTGATTGTCTAACTGTGTTTCTTGACAGGTCTTGTCTACAGCTGGTACTAATGAAGAGTCCACAGACTCTTCCAGATCCTTTTCCTCTGCTGCTGCTGAGCTGATTTCTAATGAAGGTGCTTTCCTTTCAACACAGCAGGAATCAAGCTCCATACTTTTAACTGTATGGACTTCATTAGCTTGGGACTTTGAACAGCTAAGTGTAAGGTCTATGCCAATACCTTTATTGTTTTCACCTTTCTGGATTTCAGCCTTGTGTAAGTCTTCAGATGACTGAGACCCATTTCCAACTTTATTGAGGTAAAATTCAATAAGTTTATCTTTCTCTAGCTCTTTCTTAGTGTCCAATTCAGTCTCCACCTTACCTGTCGGGGAACTGACACATTTGTTTACTTCTGGAATAACATCTTGCTTTTCACACAGCTCTAAGTCTAAGTCAGCTTTAGGTTCAACACTGTCCTTTTTTTCCAAGGAATCAACTGTCAAGTGCTCCTGGACGTCTGTAGTAGGTTTCGTTACCTGCTGCTTAGTTCTCAAGTCCTTGGGGTCAGCCAGCAGGCCTTCCATTACTGAGATTTTCCTGTCCAACCCTCTATCCATACGAGATGATGTCTTTTCCAGCTCAATTAAGTCATCCTCTCCTTCTCCTAGAAGGGATTTTTCTTTGGTATCTGAAGCACTTTTTTCCCTGGAAGGGTCCTTGGTACATGAATCTGCATCAAACTTTTCCAAATGTTCAGTGGCAGTGATGTTGTTGGGAAACTCCAGAGACTTTGATTTGATTGAGCCTGTACTCTCCGATGACTGAAGAACTTCAAAATCAGCAGACTTTTCCTTATCTGAAGGCTTTATCTGTTTGGCACCCAGAGCGATGGATGCATCCCCATTCTGCTGCCTCTTTTCCTTGCTAAGGGATTTGAATTTGCTGAAAGGATTGATATCTTTCTCAGAGGACAGGTCTTCCCATTCTCCTGGCCTGTACAGAGGACAAAGATCCTTTGGTATGTCACTGTCAGGGGAAATGATGGATGTACATACAATGTTAAAAGCAAAATGGAAACAGAAAAAAAATGAAAAGAAAAACTAAAGATCAACTTAACTTAAACCATGAAACTCAATGAAAAATAACTTTCTCCAAAATAAACATACAGTACTGGAAATAAGTGACTTTAAAGACAATGGAGAAAAAAAGTATAATACCAAAATAAAATGAGTAAACCACTTGGCAGAATATGCCACGTGGGTGAAGAAATGTTACATATGTAATAAGAATGTGCAAGTCATCAGAAGTTCAGTAAGAAAAAAAACACAGGACATGTATTTAGCTGCTGGAATTTAATTCAAATCATATGAATATTGTAATTTCCCACACCTCACAATGAGTCAACATCTACAACCATCCATGCTTCCCTAGTCAGTACAAATGTATTTCTGAGAAAAACAAATCAGAGATAAGATGTATCCTGTTTGAACATGTCTACTGCAAAACAGTAACAGGCAACAGAGTTAGCTGCTTTCTTCTTTTATTTGTCTCCATTATTCAAACATACTGTTTGAATGCAGGCTTCCCCAAATATTTCTTTTTAAAGCAGGACAATCATAACACATTTCAAAATGGAAAGTTCTGAAAAAACGTTATCAGCATAAAACTTGAGCTCTTCATTACTGCTAAAAAGTCAGAAGAGAATAAGAATACAAGATCCTCATGGCTTAAAAGTTACTAAGAAGTTATTAAACACTCTAGTAATGAGTGTAACAAGTATCTGAAAAGTTTTTCTTGAAATGAGAAAAGGGTGGGAATTCAGTGAATTTCACTGATCAAGCAGGTATTGCCTATAAGAACAAAACTCTGCTTAGAATAAATAGATAAGCAGTGCTTGGTCTGTGCATAAATCAAAGTAGCCCACCCCAGAAGGTCTATTATGTATTATAGATTATAACTATCAGTGCATTTCTGGTTCTGAGATAGAAGTATTCCACAGGCTGGTGATTCTCTAAGTCCTGAAGATGGCAGCTAAGGCGCTGTTATCTTCAAAAGGTTCAAATACTCCTCTGAGAACAGTCCTGGTAACACAATAATGGTTCAAATCTAAACCTCTTCACATCCATTGAAATAGCCCTAGAGACAGGTCAGTGCAAGAGCCCAACCATGGCACACCACAAATGCTTTTATTAATTACTGGTTTGTACTGGTCTCCTTTGCACTTTGGTTCTCACATTCATGACCCATTTTTGTTTAATGCCACTTTGGTGTTCTAAAGAGAAAGTGGAAGAACAACACAAGTGAATCATTGCTTTGCTGACACTTCACTGCAGGTAAAATTCCACTCCTCCATTCCCTTCTCCCCCAGCCCTTTTCCATGACCCTTACTGAAAATCTGCAAATATAAGTTCAGGGAAGAACACTCCTTACGATGGCAATGCATCTTTAATCTTCATGTGAGAGATGTCATTGTAGAGAGCTATTGAGACAACCTCCTCCATGGGGCAGATGAGCCCATATTCTTCACAGCCATTCTCAATTACCAGAGGATCAGACTTATGTGGGTCAAACATGATATTGTTTGGAGTTACTATCATGACCCCTCCGACAACGCCCTAAAACAGGAGAAGAAAGAGTTAGTACATCACATGTAATGCATTTATCCTTGGGTATTGGATTTTAGGCTACTATCCTAAAAAGCAAAACCACTTTCCTGCCTCTTTATACTGTGTCATGCAGTGTTCGCTAGCAAAATACTTTGCTTTCCAATTGCATCAAGTCAGACAACGTAAGGAGAGCAAAGAAAAAAAATTCTTAGTAATAGCCAAGCTCCTGGCTGATAAGGAAGCACATCTCAACTATTCAACTTTCAGTGCTGACTGCTACAAGCTAAAAATGTGATTGCTAATCAATCTCAGACAAAACAGATTAGTGGATTTATTCATTGGAAAAAAAAATTATAGCATTTTATTTTGGATGTAGCCACCTTAATTTGATCCATGAATTTACATGCAACCAGCACACCTGAACGCAGTCTTACATGGAAACATCCAGGCTGCTATGCCAAGTTACATCAGAGGTTCCCTTGATCTACTTTCCCAGAGGTACATGCAAAAAGCTTCTCTACAGAGGGATCTGAGACAGCTTCTTTCCAACCTAGAAGCAGCTCCTACCATTGGTCCAAGCATATTCTGAATAGCTGTAGAGGACTCATTTAAGTCTTCAAAATGTGCTCTAGCCATGGATTTGATAAAAGGCTGCTGCAACAGCCATTATTCAGCATCAATCCATGACAACTGACCATTTTTCAAGGTTGAAAAGGAAGATTTCCACTGTCTTGCTTCTGCACCCTCTCCTCCAGATGAACTACAGAATTCACCCAACCAACTCAGAATCTGTGTATAAATTATGACATCTGACATACAGGATACACAGATCAACTGGAATGACCCACACTGCAGATATTACTAATTATCCAAGGTCACCTGCAAGGCAAGCCAAGGAAAGCTCATAAATAGGTAGGTCAAAGACCACAAGCTTGGTTTGTGGGGCTTTTTTTTAAAGCTGCAAGATACCAAGCTGATGGCTTGGCACTGGCAAATCAGCACATGAATGCCTGCTCCTTTATAAAGCAAAATCTGTTCATATTTCCCATTTGCTTCTCCTGTATGACTCAGTCAACAAGTTTGATTTGTGTTTGGATGACAGAATCAAAACGAAGTGCAGAGGCTTTTCCCAGAAGCCAGAAGACCATACATCAGTAGGCTTTACTTCCCACCCAGCCACTGCAGGAAGCAAGGCAGCAAGGGATTTTAGCTATGCTGGCAAAGAAGCCGTCTCATTTTTGATTGCAAATTACTTTTTGTGTCCTGCAGCTATAAAGTTGTATCCTCTGCACCTAACAAGCATCACATAGCAAAGTGACAGTATTGCCCTAATTTACATGTGAGACATCAAGTAGTTCTCTATTACGTTCTACAAAATAGCAGACTGTAAAATTGCAGAGTTGTTAAGTACAGTCTACATCCACTCAGTGCAAAAAGAAGCCAGGAACTGTAGGTGTAAACACAGTTTACAGTTACGCAGTAACTATCTTATAAAAGTCAGGACTAAGGGAAAAAAAATGTTGAAATGACAATGATTAGCATCTTCAGTATTATAAATTCCAGAGAACTCGAAAACCCAAACACGCAGATAGCGACCTGAAACCAGAGTCAACAAGGACAAATATATCAAAGGAGGCAGTTCAGGAAGACAGTGTCTTGCAACCTTGAGAAGAGGGCTAAAATACTACCCAAGCTTTGTGCCTTTGCTTCTGAAACAGTTGCTGTAATTTAGAATTGCAGTCCTGGCGTACGTTACAAGAATACTTACAAGAAACAGAAAGAAAAGATTGTATAATGCAGTATTTATCCTTTTATTAGGCTTGCACAACATTCACTAGCAAGTGCAGAAGCCAACATGAACATATTTGGAAACACTGCTCTGGAAACAGTTAAAATTTATCTTCAAGTCATAAATGAAATGGATTGGCTTGTACTTGTTTTATAAAGCTGTTGCTCAATTTGATGGAACTGGACAACTAATCCTGACATGTCACAACTATGAAGTGCAGTTCTCTCCGTGTATCTAGCAACACGTAACCAGGAGAACAAAATTATAGAGTGTATTATCACAGTACCAACAAACACAGCAGTAATGGATAAAGCCAACATAACTTTCACATTCATTAAAAACACAAAGCACATTTGACTCCCCAAGTATTAATCTCTCGCTTATCCAAAGAGAATCTCAAACAATGCCCAAAAATCAGGTTCCACCTACCTTACCATCTGTGAAGTAACGACAATTCATTTTTAAAAACTTGACAACCACAGGCTCATCCTCTTCTGAAGTAGAGGACAGGACTCTCTCCACTGGTTTGAAAGCCTTTCTTGCCAAATCAGCATCCTTAGAAAAGAAAAAGTTCAGTGCAGAGAAACAGGACCAGTACCACATACTTTTAGATTTTTGAAAACTAAAAGGCCAGGTTCAAACAACTATTTTCCTTTTCCTTAAAGAACAAAAGCAATGGTCATGTATGTAGGTGTATATGTACACTTGCCACAGCATCCTGTATTGAAAAAAACCCCTTGTAACCTTAAAAGAAACTCCATATAAATAAGAGGCAAGAAAGTAAAAAACGCCAAGGCAGGTCAGCTTACCAAAATTCAGTTAGACACTCTCCTTATGGAGAGGGCCTGCCCTGACACATCATCTACACTGAAGACCTCTGCTCACAGAGCACTGGTGTGATTCCCCATGCAGAGGCATAAGGGTAAGGCTAAACACAATTATTCACTCCAAGCTTCTCTCCACTTTTGATTACTGATGTATTTGAAATGACTAATTACTTTAACCTCAGCAGATGTTAAAGGCAGATAAACTGCCTAAAGGTACTACCTAAAAATTATTATGGCCAATCACCCTTCTAATGAAAATGAAAGATCAGCTATGCTGAAGTCTTTCACAAAGATTAAATCCAGCAGTCTTGTCCAAAGACAAGTCTGTATATGGGTACCACCACAATCTGTTTAACTAGAAAGAAACTGACTGCTCAGACTAAACCAACAGCCTCCCTGTTCAAGGTGGCCAGCGCAGGCTCAAGGCTTTGGACTGCAGCGCAGCATAAAAATCTCCAGTAGGAAACACTAAATAATTTTTCATGTTTAGCTTTTTATTTTTTAAAGATTATGCACTACACTATTTTTGATAGACCCAGGGCCCAACTGAACTTGTAACAGGTTTCCACACCCAGAATTCCCTTTATTTGAAGTATTTTTAAGACATGGTAAATTTTTTAATATAGCAAACTATTTTTACACAACACACTACACACAAGGCCTGTAAATGCAAAANAAAAAAAGCTATTTACACAGCCTGGATTCTCAGCTGCAGATTCAGAAAATATTTTGAGAGTTTAAGACCAGTGAGCCATGTTTGACTTACAGGGAGTTTATCATATTCAGCATCTGATGATGAAGGAGAAACAGGAGCACCAGGACTAGAAGACAGCCTCCCAGCACTTGTCTCTGGGACAAAGAGAATCTAAATACAAACAGGTATTTCAAAACAGTGAGGCACAAGCTTTAAATGGTTATTCACTATGTTCTATTAGAGAGACAGCACAATACTGATCACTCATGTCTTCAATGTACACCTTAAAAACATACAGAAAAATGAAACTAATTTCCTTATTCCAGCTTTTGTCTGCTGGGTACTCTTGGGCAAGTCACACCACCTCTCTGTGCCACAGTTTCCCTATCTGCACATCAAGACACTTAAATCTCCCCATGGCTATGAAGCAGAAGTAGAGATCTGCTCTTCATGAACCAGGTGTTAGTCTCCACACTTGCATTTCTAGTCCTGGACTCTCCTAAAAAGTCTCTCTCCATTTATTTCTCATCTTACAGGAGACTGACTCATACCCAATATAATGGCACAAAGCCATTTCAATTTCTGTATCTAACTCTCTAATTCTTTAATGCATTATAGACTGCATTTATCCAGACTTCCCAAGAATCCAACTCCCTTGCAACAGCTGTATTATCTTCTTGAGCTTGTCATCTTTAAGCTTTAGTGACAGTACACAAATAACAAGTCAGATATGGCAATTACAAAGCTTCCCCCCCAACATCAATTCTAAGTAATAATCTACTGAGTTTCACTTTGCGTGAGGGCTTTAAATTACTGTCCGTTATCCTTGTATCCAAGTACCTAAAAGATACATATAAGTAGTAAAAAGCTTTTAAATACATAGCAAATATTCATGTTTCAGGTATTAAAAAAATCCCAAATAAACAAAAGATTTACCTGGCCTGGCACAATTGTCTGTGTGAAAAGCTTATTGAGCTCCACAAGCTTGTTTGGGGTGATGTTGAACTTTAATGCTATGCTGTTTATGGTGTCCTGATTTCCAGCCTGAAGAAAGAGTTGATGACTAAGATACCATACTGAACACAGCACCACACCTGAACTAAAACCCATCTAACAGACTGTTTGCAGGGAATAGACTCGATGACCTCAACACCCCATCTATTTAACAGCTTAAGTGATAAACCAGTATCAAAAAAAAAGGACAGAAGTATTCTCTCACATCATACAGTAGATAAAATGTAGAGGTGTTATAGATGCGCCTCTCCTTTTTTCTTAAAACTTTAAAGCAGCACAACTGTATTTACAACTGGTCTGGCAAGTGGGAGAAGGTCATACACTGCAAAGTTCACTACACCTCCAGCAGCCAAAGCACGTCAGGCATCTGTGCAGTTCCGAGCTGGGACACCACCTTCCACAGAGGCTCCGTATGGTAGTGTGGAATCCACTGTGGGCTCACACAGACGTTTCGGGCAGAGCTAGCACACTGCTGCTCCGCTCCAGATTAGAGAAACAGATCTCATCAAGCACAGGCTAACTGCTTGGTGACCTAAGCAACACTGCAGAATGGGAGTATTTGTCAGAATAATGAAACTATCACTCTACTAGAGAGTCATAATGCAGAAATAAAAATGGAACTGGCAGCTGCAAGAGGCAGAGAACCTGGGTTGAACAGATATTCAGGACATGGCCCTTGCTCTGCCCATAGGGTGGTATATGAATGGTATCAATAGGGGCAATCTCTGTTGAGATAGGTGCAAACTGAGGAAGTATTAGCGCTTTCAGTTTTGTGCCACTGCCTCCCTCTCAACCTCAAAAACTCTACTTTCAAAAAGCAGGCATGAACACACCACACACCAGTACTTACTGTATATTCTATGGTACCATGGGGTTTCTGAGAAACCATTTTCTTCTCTTTCTTTTCACTGGTTTTGTTTTGATTGCCATCTAAAGAGCAAAAAAAAAATTCAAGTAATTGACTGTCAAGATGTTTGCCTTTCAGCATGTTTTGAAAGAGATCTACAGTATGTGCAAATTGCAGCTATGATGAAGAACAAGAGGACACATTAAAAATGCCTATTAGGCCTTAAAATTGTATTGTAAGGCAAGAAAACTTCATCAAGTACAGCAGGTTTAGAAATCATTCAGGAACCCTGCAAGAGTAATGTATATATGATACCGTATCAATACACAACTGCTCCCATGGTTTCTTCTGTGATTCCTACACAATTCAGCTGCTGGATACAAGTACTTTGTACCGTCAGGTGAATGTACACACTGCTACTGCTTTGGTACAACCACAACAAATACTGGCTAATCACCACTTCACCACAAGTACATTATATTTAAACACTACTTTAAACTCTGAAGGTAAAAGTGTGCCAAGAGTCCTGCAAAGCATACATTTATACAGTCAAGCATGAGAAAGCAGAAAGCTTGTGCGGAAGACCTTTTCTATCAGCTGCAACACACAGAACTCTCTGCAGCTGCAGAAACCCTTGCAGGACCCAAAAGGCACTCACAAGCTGTGAGCAGCACGAGCAGGGTAGAGATTTCCAGTTCTTATGACAGCAGTGGGTGAGCAAAGCCAAGGCTCAGGGAAGGATACAGCTGCCCAGCCAGCCCCAGCCCCAGCCCCATGGGGCTCCCCTCCAAACCCAGAGCCCAGACCCACATACCTGGAGGGGGCAAGGGCAGCATGCAGCCCCAGCTCCAGGAGTGGGGATGGGGTGCCAGGAGGCAATTCATGGCTCTTCCCACCTGACTGCCTCCAAGCCCTTAGAAAGGTCCTGCTGCCTCCGGCAGGGTGCTGCAGGCTGGACAATGTGGGGAGAGGCAAGAAGACAAGGCAAGGCTGGGCCCAGCAAAACCAACAGCCAGGACCAGGAGCAGGGAGACACTGTCCTCCTGGGAGGACTCCTCCTGTGGTCCAAGCCAGCAGCTCTGAAGGAAGATCAGGGAGGAAAGGACTGAGAATGGCAGCGCAGGGCTTCTAACTTGCATTCAGGCTTTGCTGTAACCTTTGCTATTTCCAGAGAGCAAGAGGCAGATAGTAAAAGGAAGGGCGAGGACTTGCCTGCCTCACTGTAATGTACACAAGAAACGAGGAGGGGCCCAGTGTGCAGCACCTGACCCTTCTGCTGGCCCATGTCCACAGCAAGATTAAGGCTGTGGGGCTGCCTCAGGGTCTCCCAGAGGCTACACGGTCAGGGACCATCTCCCTCAGTCACAACAGATTCACAAGAGCCCTGAACATGCATCCAGGTGTTACTACTGGTATATCCCACCCACCACCTGCCAGGGATGCAGTCATGAGAAGTGCATTGGTGAGGGGCACTGCAGATAAGGCAACAGAGGCAGAAAGTGTGTAGGAACCAAACACACACAATTTAAGTACATGCACATAGTATACAAGGCATGAAGGCCAGCGGGAGGAAGAGGAAGATCAGGATGATGCTGGCTTTTCCCTGATAGCATTTTGAAACACAGCATCACTCAATGATCTCAGATACTTCATCTCTGAGACTGGACACCCACAGTGAAACTTTTAAAATTAGCTTTCTTACAGCCTTTTTCTGACCATTTGCACTTTCAGCATTGTCACACCACCTTCCGCTGATCAAAGTGAAAGCAGTGTGTGGAAAAATTGGTAATGGCAACGTTAAACCATCAGAAACACAATGACAACATGTCAGACAAAAAACCTGACAAATACTGGATGTTTTCTTTATCCATTTCTTACATACAAAGGCCAATATGGCACAATCCTGGCTGAAGAAACTCTGCCAACTACTGAGTTCACACTGTTTTGTGCTACCAGGAGATACCACTTTGATTAGTCCAGGATAACTATAATTGCAGCTACATATCACACCCACGTAGGCAAACTACCTGAACTTTTTGTGACCTTTCCCTGGAGAAAGACAAGAAAGGTAGACTTCACCTTCTAGTAAATTATTTGGTCTAGCTGGAAAAAGTAGACAGGTTTTCAGATATTTTACCCTTACTTATCTCTGAAACAGCACACAAGGTAGGAAACAGTTAAGAGGAATAATCTCACACTAATTAGACATACACCAGTAAGACCTTCGAGGAGTGGGAATAAAAATAAAGTAGGCCAGAGAGATGTAGAGAGAGAGAGAGGTTTTGAATCTGCTGAATGGGAAAAAGTTTAAGTCTGGGTGTAGATGGGACAAATAACAACATGCAATAAAAGCAGTTTCCCTGAAGAGCTTGATATACGCATTTTGTAAAATTCGTGCAAANGCTAAACATTTTTTGTTCTGAAGCGTTGTCTTTGAAAATGGAGAGCTGACCATGACAGCCACCACTACGTCACCGTGGCACAAGAAGACCACAAAATAGCAATACAGACAATTTTCTCCCCTACAGCTTCCTACCTGGGAGGTAGGACACCTCTCTCTCCCACTGTGAAATATATAGTATTTTCCAGGTCCTCCTAATTGCATTGACTGCTAAGTTTGGAGATTAAAAAATCCTATTCAGGGAAATGTTATAGCCTGAAATACTGTATTCACAGGAGACATATAATATGCTCTAGTTCTTGGCTGACAGGACTGTGAGCCTGTTTGTTTAGTAGGGTCCTGAATACAAGCACGGTACAATACAGAAGAGTGACCTAATATGCACACATAGTTGAAAATCCCTAATCGCAAGACAAGAAAAAGAGAAGTTCAAAAGACAAGCTGAGTTTACATTAAACAAAATATTGTCCTTTTTTTTGTCAATAAATGTTAATAAATCCTAAAAATGTTGAACAATTAGACACTTTTCTTTCACACCTATGTGCACGAATATATGTTGTATAGTCTGTTTAGCCACAGGCTAAAAGAAGCAGTTACAGTCTGTGGATTTGTCTCCTGAAACCAAAATCCGACATTCTGTGTTTGGATACCTTTTTCTTCTACCCCTTGTCCCCTCTTTTTTTTTCTGTCCCAGCAACAAAGGGTTGAGAACACTGTCCATACATTAAGCCTAACTACTAGTCAGGTTTGGGCAATTCAAAACCACATCCTATATTTGAATAGTGCGAAGTCTTACCTAGTCTGTGTTTTTAATTGTGCATATAAAGATTTAAAATCGTAAGTTAAACATTTCAGACCTTCAAAAGAAAAAATTGCAAAGAATCCATTAAATCTGACAGGTACTGCTAAACCCACACACTGCACACGTGGTGAGGCCAAGGTCACAAATTGTGCTCTACATAAACGGTTTACAGCAGAGTGGGTGGAAAGCCTGGCAAAGCAACACACCACAATATACCATCTCTCCAGCTCTCCTTACCTTCTCTCATTTCTCCTCCAGGAAGCCAAACATTTCTGACATGATCTGAAGGCAGGCAGCTCTAGTATAGCCCCAAAGGCACCCAGAGCACACGCTGGCATAATGGAAGCCTCAGGAAGCACATTTCTTTCAGTCAGAACTAGATGAAGAGCTCCATAGGCTTCAAAACAACTGCCTTTGGCTACTTTTTGAACATTTTCTTAGTGGTGAAATGACTCACGGTTCTGCCTCCCAAATTTTCCTGCACTGCATGTACACTGGAGATGGGACTGCACACCATGAGAAGTGACTAGGTGTTAATGCAAATTTGATCACACTGCATTTTTAGGCAAAGGGCAGAGTGGGTGGACCAGACCTCTCTGTGGTTTTGGGATACTTGTAAAATAGGAATGATTTAAAAATAGTAAAATAATGAGCAGTGAGAAGAATGCCAAGTGAGAATAGGCAAGAAAACACAGGCTTACTGAAAACAGACAGGTCTAGAATGGGAATTTTTCTGCCCTCAATGATGTATTTGTATCTCAGTTTCCTAGCAGATTCTTGACATTTCGTTTAACAGTGCTACAGGAAACCTTACAAAAAAGAGTTACCTAAGAGTAATTCGGAAAGTAACTATTGAAGGAGTATGATAAAGAGGTCAATCAGTTTATCACCCAAAAGACCTTGAGCATTATAGGAGAATTACACCTCTGCAACTGTGTAAATAGCTCTGTAAGTAGATAGAATAGGTCAAGGAGCATCAGCAGTCTCCTGGGCTGCCCACATGGAGGATGGGCCATCACCCCTGAAGGACAATACCATCACCACTGATGCTACAGACCAACCTGCTGCCAGCCCAAATCAGTGTGAGGTGCGACAGTGCTGGCAGAGACAGCTGAACCTGATGGGCAGGTCTCAAGCCACCAGCCAGCCTCACGTCTGGTAGTGCTAGCAGGAATGCTGAAGCAAAGAAGGGGACAAAGGACTGACCACTTTCCACACTTGGCAAACAAACTCAGTAGCCTGAGAGGATAGAGGCAATGGCACACTTGGTGCAAAAGTCCAATTTACTCATTAATTTCTGTCTTACCAAAGACTTAGGCCACATGTACATAGGGAAATCTTTACTGTGATTAGCCCCTTGACTTCTAGAAATCACAGATTTCCCAGAGCAACAGCACTTGCTAAACGGTGCGCTAAACGGGTCTTCTTTCAAGACCTCCACACCAGTTCTACGCCAAAGAAGCCCACACTAACATGATGTGCTCATTAAGCAGTGCTTCCCTTCTTGTACTTTATAATTTCACTGAGCATTCTAATTAATGCTATTTTAAGGGTGAACAAATAAACAGTCATTATTCACCTTCTGCATACCATTCATGATATCACAAATTTCCAGCGTCTTTTCTTAGTTATTTCACTTGTTCCACCTGACTAATACTGTGATACTACAGACTCTCCTATTTCTCTGATCACACAGGCTGGCTTTCCTGTTAGCTTTTCTTCTCCTACTACATCCTTTTTGAGATGGAGGAAGTAAAACCAAACATAGATTTTAAGATATGAAAAAACCAATAACCTGTGCTGGTGACAGAAAAGCATGTTTCCTTAAACCTGTATGATACTAGTCATTTTTCCACATCACATACTAGTAATTTTTTCCACATTGCTCAGTACATCACTGCTGTTCCAGGACATTCCAGTCCCATATCTCTATTACAGATTTGTTAGAAGTAATAAAACTGTATTACTACAGTCTAGCTAAGCACCAGGACAAAGGAGTGAAAACCTACAGGCAGCTTAAAAGAATCTGAAACACAATAAATTCATGGGAGAACAGTTATCACTCAGAGTAACCTAATCAGGGTACTGATAAGAAATTAAGCAAACAAAGCTTCCTGGGATAGTTTCCTAATCAGTGAATGAGGCCTGATACCAATTATGGTGACAGAGATGCAGTACAATAAGTATCACTTCAGTGATTCTAAACACTGAGATCTCAAGAATATTAAAGTCCTACTTGGGGTGATAGAAGAGGAAGATAAATCAGTTTATCAGAACAATTTTTTCCATTCCTACTTTCTACCACGACATTTTAATAACTTTCAGCAATTCTGCTTTGTGCAAAGTTGTGCATAGGATGATGTAATTGTGATTTAAAGCTTGTTTCTGCCTCTTTGCATAACTCTCAAAGTGATGAACTGAACAGCATTCACATTAAAATTATTAGTTTTAAATTAAAAGTCTTTCTTTCAGCTCCTGTCAAGTGTGGGTGAACCCCACCACCACAGGGGCCAGATTCCCAGTTTGGGACACCTTCTACCCACTCTGACATTTTAGCTGCAGCAGCCTCTGAGAAAGACATTACCCCAGCCTCTTTCCCTCCTTTAGCCAGCTGCAGCTGCAGCAGTTAGGGGACACACAAAAAGGTTTTCTGGCCATCTGATCAGACCTATCCTCCTGAAGAAAACCAGCAAGTTAGACAGAAACATTCCCTACTCAGATTTGAATTATGTACTGCTACCATGTTAAAAGAGAAATAAAAAAATCCCTACACTTTCTCACCAACTCAGGTACCTGTTTTTCTTTTCTGCTTCCCACTTTCCCCACAGTCTCCTGACAAGTCCTCACCTTAACTTCAGCATATTTTTACTCTACTGAATCATATCAGTTGGCTTCCTCCTTCGCTACTGCTGAAGTTACTTGAAACAAAAGGGCAGCTGTCATCCATCACAACCACACTTGTGCTCCCTCATTAGTGAAACTTCTCCTCACATAGGAAAATAGCGATTCCCTGATCCGTACAAATCCAAATACATGATTCTGAAATATCTATGCCTTAAACAACTCTTCTCCATTCTCAGTAAAAACTGATTGTCTACTAATTATTTGCCAAGCAATTCTTTCAAAGGAATAAAGAGATCACCAGAAAATGCAGAGCCTTAACAAAAAATGACAATCTGATCAAAGAACTGATAAAGAATATAGTAACTCCTTCTGCTATTAGGTATTTTTAGGCACACTTCAATAAAAATTTGACTATTGATATTCATGCAATATTCACATACTGCAGCTTCTACATGAAAAACTGCAAATATTTAAGGAACTTAAATTCCTTCTTTTTTTACTTCATCCCCAAGAAGGCTTTAGCTCCTCTGAGGTCTGATAGCATTACTTGTGAATCCTGTTCAAGAACGTCAGCATCTCAACACATTTTTCACAAAAGTATCACCATAGAATTTCTGACTATCCACTACATCAGGTACTCAAGGACAATGAGTGAGGAAAATCAACCTGTCAACAATGCAGGGCTGAGGGAAGGAATACTTAGGCATCACAAGAGAAAATATGGACATTCTAGAAAACTGTTAACACTACACATGCTGGTTTTCTTCATTTATTTCGCTGCTTGAACACACTACAGCTTACCTGGGAAGGCTATGCCATGTAAGTCAAGCAGGACAATGTCTCTTCAAATCAAACACTGCACTGTCTTGTCTACTGATTGGTGATTACAAAGTCATAGGTTGAAAACAGAGACAAAAATCACAAGGATTCTAAGGATACAGGACACATGGCCCTATTTTCGTGTCTGGAAATGACATCTGCATCTGATGGGCTGCTGACTGTCAGCACTTCATCACGCAGATCCTCAGAAGCCATAGAAAAGAGCAACTCAGTTTATACAAGCTACTGATCCCAAGCGTGACCCAACAAGTCACATCAGAGACATTGCAACAGACTGAGAAGGTGTTAGGAAATGTCAGTATGGGAATCTGGGAGCGAGGGCGTTACACAATCAAAAAGATCTGGCTTAACTTTGTATTATTATTTAAATGCAGGTGAAAATGCTTTTCAGAGCATTTATGTTAACTTTCAACAGTGGTTTTCAAGCTCAATATGGGAACTTGGTGAAGAAGAGAAATTAAAAGCCTGCCTTGAGGATTCCAGGCTTGAGTTATGCAGACACCCTAAAAATGACTCCCCCGTGTCTTGCTTGGAGACCAGAAGATTTGCAACATGATTTCAAATGCACTATATTGTGCTCCTTATGTACTTGGCTTATGAATAGTCCTGTCTTAAAGAAGAATGTCTGAGGCTAAAATGAGACTATTCTGCCTATTCCCTGAGGGCAGAGATCCCAAGAGAGCTATGGTGAGTCACTGGGAAGGTGAGAGAGCTGATACACTTGGGTGCTCCATAGGCACTCAGGGTACAGGTTCTGGAAACCGGGGCTGGGGAAGACACAAAGGACCTCATTTGCCTGGTTGATAGCCCTCCCAGGAAACAAGGAAGAGAAAGACCTGTGAGAGTCCAACTCTTTATCCCAGCACAGGATACACCATCAAGACTGCCTCTGAAGAGCTGTACATGCCCTGCAGGTACTCAAACTTCACAGGACACGCGTGCTCAGCAAGCACAAGACACAGCAGGCAGCTGGCACAACTTGGGAAAGCCAGACTACCCCAGGCGTGATGAGCCAGTGGATCCTGGAAGTGACGAACTTGCTAACCACAAAGACGTATTTCCTTTCATTATCGCTGGCAGAAATATGATAACTCTTTTTATAAATTCTCCTGACATGCTTCCTTTTCACCTCCTGTACACATACACCTGTCACAGCCTCATCATGTGATATGGGACCAATTGCTCCACAGCTTTCCTCTCTTCCTCTGGGACCCCTTTTCAGAGATTTTAAATACATCTGAATTTAAATATAATTAAGAACTTAAGTGCTCACTCTTTCTGAAAATGCAGTCCTTAGAAAAACTGACAGCCCTAGGAAACACACCTGGGTCTTTCAGCAGTGAGACCAGTTTTGGCTAACCAAACACCAGCCCTGTCATTCCCTAGCCCAGCCTTTGCAGAATAGATCACAGTATGTCACTACCTTAAATCTTACTTTGAATAATTGCTACAGTGGAATGTAACTTTGTAAAATAGCAAATCCTGGTATTTTTTCCCCTGTGACAAAAACACCACTTTTTAATTTTCTGCCTCAATAATTTATGACGCTGTTAAAAAGGTATCCCTGATTTCTATTCTTCGCTTGTTTCTCTCCATGTCCTGGTCTGCTGAGCCTGCCAAAACTCTTTGCTATGGTATTTCAATTACACAATTAATTTAGGATAAGGTTCTTAGGTTTTCCATCCCCCCCCAAGAAGAGATATAACCAAAGTAGTCTCTTGTAATTCCCTCTAGTCTCCAACATCTTCCTTCTTCCCTGAGCTCTGCTAAACAGAACTCACAGTAAACCAAGCCACAGAACTCAAATTAAGAGCAAAAACATCCCCTGTTCCAGCATCCTGGGCCCTGGAGGTTCAGAGAAGGCTAACAAGGACAAGCAAAGCCATGAAACAGCTTACATGTAAGAATGCCAAAATTCTTCAGCCTAGAAAGGAAATGATGGAAGAGGGATATTATATAGAGAGAAAAGAGCAAACAAAACCCCAACCAAACAACTAGAAAACAACAAAGAAAAGCACAAAAAGATCATAGGAGTCTTGCAGATGATGAGTGGGGATTGACTGTTCAGTTTCTTATACAAGAACCCACGGCCACCCAACAAAGCCAGCATAAGCAAGATTGCTCTTCATGCAAATGATAGCAAACCTGTGCACTCTTCACCAAAAGATACTGCAGAAACCTGCACAGGCCCAGGGAGAGGCAAGATAAGCACATGGCAGAGCACTCTAAATGCATGAACTATGAGCAGCTCAGAAGAGGACAGTAGTGTGGACACTTCCACAAAATTCACTGTGTTCTGCCCCAGACATCCAAGTGTGGCCTTTGTGGGAGAACATACGCCACACTAAATGGGCTCTGGCCTGAAACAGCATGGGCTTTCCTATGGCCTCTCTAGCACCTCACCCTGGAATCACACACACCACCAGGCTTGGACACAGTGGTTCAGGCAGCAGTCACACAGTCACACCGTAACTCCTTTTACTCACTTGCATAAAACTTTCAAGTACCTCTACTGTTTTTTTGCCTCCAAAATGATGTTCTCCAAGTTTATGGTCAGATAAATATGTACATCAAGTAACCCAAGTAATTTTTCATAGTTAACAGGCCACTCATCCTGGAAAGCTTTGTTCTAACCTACCTTTAAAACACGTAATCTGCCTGTATTCAAGTTCCCAATCAGTTCATCTAACTCAGCATTGGTAAGTTGTGAGGGGCACTTTCCCCCCTCACCTATAAAGTCTTAAATCACACAGAAAGCAACTGACCCCTTCAGAGCTAAACACAATTGGTCATCCTGAGGGACCTACCATCCAAATTTTAAACTTGAGACATTCTAGAATATAAACTCAAGGGCCTCAAAAAATACTAGTACATGACATCAGCAACGTAATGCTTACAAATGCAATTTGCTTTGATTGACTATTTTAAAATTAAAAGAAGGAATATAAAAATCTTGTATCAACCCTTTTTAAAGGCTTACAGAAAAAAAAACACATCAGTGCTCACAACTTCATCAATAAACTCTCAGGACTCCTACATGAAAAACAGCTCTGCCAATTAAAAAAAAAATTGTATCTATTAAGCTACTGTTTACTTCCTTTCTAGCTGTTTGAGTGGAGAAAATCACACCACAGTATACAAATAGATCAATTCTCCTTCTATGTCCATTCATCTTCCTTGCTGTCAAAAGCACACCAGAAAATTACTTAAAATTCAACTGCAAGTATCACATACTGAGCTAAAATTATTTGTAGTTTCTCTTTTGTTCTTAACACAGTTAAAAAATCTCTTAATTTTTATGTTCCTGGACAGTTTTCATATTCTGTCTTTTACTTTCCCATTTGATTCCCTTGCTTCCTACTTGAAACATACATTAGATTACTGACTATAAAAGTTTACAATTTGGTTTTATATATCCATATAGCTTCATTTTCTTCTAACAGCAGACTTAAAACCAGCTCAGTCTTCTGTCTCAAGGTGCTGTGTGTACCACTGTGATTAGCTCAGCTGCTTAGAGCATGGTGCTAACAATGCCAAGGTTGTGTTGATGGGCAATACCTACCTAAGAGATACAAAACACCAAGTTTCAACTATTTGCATCTTTTACTTAGTTTTACAACAAGCAAAAGCTTATCTACCAAGATGAGAATTTGAAGAAGACGCCACACATGGGGAGCTTGCCCAGTGTTAAGACATTTCCACGCAAATTTTCAGAACTTAAATGCTAACAACATAATTACTGGTACTTACTGTTTAGACCGAATTCTCCTGCCTGTGGTCAAGACATCACTTCCCTGTGCAACTGTTTCTAGCAAACATCTGTTAACAGCACAGCGGGAATGTAACCTTGCGGCCTTAACACTGATCCACTGAGACTCCTGATCATTTGTTCTCATTCCAAAACAAGTCACCTGAAAACAGCTGCCTTTCAGTCATTTGTCCACTTTATTCTCTCCACATGGTTTCTATAACAACGCTAATAAACCAGCTTCCTGAAACTTCCCAACCAGCCACTGCCCAGTCAGTACCTTCAGTCTACACTCAAATGCAAGTTATCCCAATCCTCTTGTTATTCTACACAGCCAATTATAACCAAATTGACTTCTTCCTATGCTGCTTCAATTTTATTTGAGATCTTCATTCTGAAAGAAACATATTATTTTCCTTTCCACCCCTCCTTATATCTACATTTATTTTTGGCCTGAGTCACAAACACTAAGGCAAGGTCTCAGAACCTGAGAAAATTTAGATCCTGTTCTTACTGTTGTATTAAGCAACTTAACACAACACTGAGTAGCCCACTTTGTAAATCACTTGGATTACTTAGAAAATAAAGTACTTTGCTACACAAATAGGGCTGACCAAGCTGATTACAGTTAGCTAGCTACAAGCAAAAATTTACATGGATTTTCTCTTTTTTTTTTATTTCTTTCCGCTTTTTTTATGAGTAGCACCTTAATTAGGTCCTCAACTGCATCTTACTGTTCTGTATCAAGTAATACAAAAGACAAAACCAATACTTATAAGCAGAAGTTTCAATTTTAAACTCAATATATACTGAGAAGTCCACTTCAGATTAAGCCTACTTAGCAAATGACCTAACTATTATGCGATGTGTGATCAGCAAGTGTCCCACCATTCAATTACATGTAAATTCTTTGTAAATTTTCACTGCACTGCAAGCAACTTTCAACTTTAAAACAAAGAAATTTTAGTATCATGGGAGCTGTCTCTGCTGTTTCTGTGCCAGTCAGGGCAAATCTCACCACATAATGAAAGGGCTATGCCCTCTCTGCTTTATTTACTAAAATTTGTTCTTGGCCATTTACTCAGAACATTCAGAGGCTTGGTAACTGCACATGTGCTGCGCTGCTCCTGCATTATTCCCTGCTCAAGAGATGGCAGGGAGGACAAGTCAAAAAAAGGCATCCGCTTTCTGCCTCTGGGGAGATACTCTGGCACCTCCTGCTTGACGTGATATACTATCTCATTAAATGGGCATATACCACTTTCCTTCTCATGGTGTTTAGAACTCCTGCTTGCTTCGATGTAAATCAGAGCTACAATAAGAGGGGGTTTTGCTAGTCTCACTTCCCACTCTTGCAGAAATTGAACATCAGGCAGTGAATGAGAAAGGATGGCTTTATGATTACAAAGGACAATGATAAGCTAGTCAACTGGATTTTATTTTGTTGACAAAAGTAACTCTGTGATATGGCACAAGCCATCTAAACCAAACTTTTCTTTATGACGTATTCTTTAATGGAGACCAATTCCTCACATACGTTCCCTGCTTATATTTTCAAGCAAAATCAGTGGACTCTAGGCATATTATGCACACCTGATAGAAAGACACATCGTATCATGCTGGAATAAATATATGGATGAAATTCAGTGTCGTGTTTGACCACTGCTACACTGCTTGTTTTCAGAAAGTCATGCTTTTCCCTGTTTCAGTGTCTTCAGTGGCATAACACAAATGTTTTCATCCAGTTTAGCAACTCATGACAGGAATCATGGTTTCCTAATCTCACAAGAGTCAAATCAACATCTTTCAACAAAAACAGGCTTCCCAGAGAAAGCATGCCAGAACCAAGCAGCCAAGCTGCAAAAGTAGGTCAACTGGGTTATCCCAAGAAGAAGGGGAGAGCATCCTAGGCACAGAGTATAGCAGTCAGAGCACCTACACAACCATTGTACTGTGCCAGACAGACCTAGCCCCAGAAGTCTAAAAGATGTTTACTGCAGCAACAACAGCAGAAAAGGTAAGACAAAGTTAAAAAGCAGATTACTACACAAGCCAAAAGATGAGGCAAAAATAAGGAGGAAGGAGTGTTATTTCCATTGGCCTTCAGGAATAAACAACAAGCAGTATTAGCATCTCAGTTGTTTCAAGGCAAGAGAACAAGGGCTGTATCTGCAAGTCAATGTCTTTTAGGGTGAGATTTGGATACCAAATGGTGCAAATTACTATGGAACTATAGAGCCACTGAAGAACAATGCAAGTGCTAAGAGGAAAGGAAACGATGAGCCTACACTGGAGAAACCTTCTGGCAGTAGGACCTGTTCAGCCACTTAGCAGTGCCTCAAGAAAGATGACCAGTCCTGTATACCTTCAGGTTATTTGTAAGGGTACCGCCACAGTGCAAGCCGATACGCAATACTGAACAGCCTTGACTGGGAGAGGGGTGCTGGAGGATGCCTTTCTAAAGGGTGCCCGAGTCGCACCTCCACCTCCTCCTCCTCCTCCTCCTCCTCGGCTCGGCGGTGCCACCCGCCGGCTGCCGGCATTAGCACAGCGCCGCACCCGGATGCAGCAGAGGAGCTCCGCGCTCCACCGCTGCGCTTCCACTTCCCTCCAATAACCCACGTCTTTTAACCACTCTCTTTTATACAAAGCGTGGCGGGGATAACCACCTCCAGTTCTGCACAGCCTTCAGAACCTGTGTTAGTCCCTCCTCCGGAGAACAGGAATTTACTGAGTCAACAAAATCCTCCTGACAGCATTGCAGGAATCTATTAAAAAGCACAGCACTCGAAGTGGGAGTCAGGATGTCACTGTATTTACAAATTCATAAAGGCAAACACATTCACAAGCCTCTAATGAAGGGACATGGTATGCAAGGAACAAATTATAGGGAGATGTTATGTTCCTTCCCCCATCTCTTAGAACAATAAATAAAGAAGGATTTATTGTCCTGTAAAATATGAAAGGGAGATAATTCAGAGGACAGTGATCTTCATTCTGTTAGACTGATAGACACAACTCCTCTGGACTCAAAATCATCTAATGACAGAACGTCCATTAAGCCACAAAGTTTGGGTGTCTCATGGGAATATGCAATGCTGTTGCTACATTTAATAAATTTTTCTTCTGACGAGGAAAACTTAAGCATTTTGATAAAGTGCAGAAAGCATTAAAAAAAAAAAAAGTAATTGCTGTGTCAGATTTTCATGAAGTTAGAATCACAGAACTGTCTGAGTTGAAAGGGACCTTAAAGATCATCTAACTCCAACCCACCCTGCCATGTTCTAGACATTAGTCAAAGCTGTATAGTTGGGCAGAAACAACCACCAAAACCACAAGCCCTCGAGAAAACATAACTAAAAAAATGGTTAGCAGAGAGAGAGTGAGTGCATGCTTTTTAGTTTTTTTGTTTTGTTTTGTTTTTTCCCTTTCAGAAACATCAATAATGGGACAAGTCAGAGGGAAAGAAAAAGATGGGGAAGCAGGGAGAGGGAAATGAGGTAGTTGTATCTCTAACGTTAAATAATGAAGACATGTATATTCATGGATAATCCCTGTCAGACACTTCCACATGAAAGTTTATCAGCAATGAAAAGGTAAAGTCATTACAGATTTGGCAGTACCTTCCCACCACTGCAGCTGACAGATCTTCCAGCAGAGAATTGCTGAATGTACACCTGGCGGAACTCAGCTCAGCGAGACAGATGGGTTTGTCCTCTGCCACGCCATATGCACGTAAAAGGCAAACTATTTAAACGAGTCCAGCACTTTCAGACTGCTGTGGGTGTACAGACAGCTCTCAGAAACTACTCGGGATGCTGGCAAAGGTGGCAGCTTTCAGGAGAGCAGCAGTAACAAACAGCTAAGCAGGTAACCCTGCAAGCTATAGCTGCAGTGGGTGAAGGCAGTACAAGACATGTAGTCTAATGCCATGGCAACTAACAATTCTACTAAAAAGCCTTAATTTTGAAAGTTGCACAGGGAACATGGAGCTACTGCACTTGTTTCACAATCAACTCTTTTCTGCCTCTATTTGAACTTTCACTTCCTCAATTTGATGCTCCAGTTGGCTAAAAGTCTTTAGAAACAACTGAAAGAAGGCATTTAAACAAGAAGGTTTTTCTCTCTCTCTGGATTTTGCCAATTTGTGCTCAGCTCAACAGCAGCATTAAATTATTTCTCAACAGAAATTCTGTATTTCTGCAGAACTCAGAAGCTTTGCACACTCACACAATGACCAGCAGCATTTCAAGTCACCCTGTAATGATGCCAGTTCACATGAAACTCAGTTCAGTTATGAAACAAACGTAAATAAAACCTGAGTTTGCACTGACTGTTGGATCACAAGTCAAAGACAACTCAAAGACATCAAAGACATCTTTACATTCTCCTTTGCCAGCACTGCCACACCCTTCACTAACAGAGAATGATCCCATTGCCTCGCATCTTGCCACCCCAAGTGCCAACTGTTGCAGAGTTTTTAAATTTAACTCCTGAAAAACATGAGAAACAAAACTCAGCTACCTCACAAACCCCTAAATTCCTCTAGGTACAAACCAACAAGTGCTTCTAGCAGAAGCACTTTACTAGGAATGCAGAAGTAGTTTATATTCTCGTGTGTTTGGGTTTTTTTTTAATCAGCATTCTACCAAAGTAGAATGAATTTACAGGTTTGTTCATTAACAATTCTCCTGTTTTCCTTTAACAGATTTTATTTCCAGAACAGTGTGGTCAGAACTTCAGACAGAGAAAAAAAAAATTTCTTATAGTTTTCAAATTATTGACCTCATTACATTCAAATCTGTCTAAAGTTACACCCTGATCAATAAATCCCTCTAAACTCTTGAGCTTGCTAGAAAACATTATTCCAGGGTTTATCTTCTTTATGGCAAGGCCTGTACTGCCTCAAAAAAGGCACTCCTCAGATGTGGGCTAGTCTGCATCACTACTGAACACGCAACAATATTTTTTATGAAGATTTCTGGTTTTTTTCCTGAAGAGGACGCCTCCTTAGGAGTCATCCATGCACACACTCTGTGAGCAGTAAAGAAGTCTGCTTTGAGGATAGCTACAATTTTCTGTTCCTTTCCTTCTCTTTGGTAAAGGATTCTTTACAACACGGAACCAGAGTTCTCCACATCTAAGAATTCATTACAACAAAATACCAAGACAAAATATGGAATGAGAAGCATATCATAAATCATATCTAAAATCAACTGAGAGTATCTAACAAATTACAATCCAGAACTGCATTTAGATGTGTATATGACTCATCTCATCTATTAATGTACAATTCATTTTTTTTCTGAATTACTTGCAATAATAAATGTAAAAAGAAATTTGTAATTAATTGAGTTACTTAGCTGGGGGGGTGAGGGGGAAACAAGCCATCACACAAGCCCTTTGATATCTTGTTTAAAAATACATAGTTAATTTCCTTACTTTCTCACACTTCAACAGACAAACATGAATATGAATTAAGACTGAAGTCTTAAACAGTATACATCGATTTGTGAATAGCCCTGCCAAAAAGACTGAACCCCATAAAACACTGAAGACTAATCTTAAAAATAACTAAAATAAAATGCAATAATAAACTAACTGCTGCCTATAACAACACTGAGTTTTAGAACTGAGAAACAAGATATAGGTATTTTTGTGAGAATGCAAGGTTTAAGTTAGAAGCAGATGATATTTTGAACCATATAATTTATTTGCTTTTATAGGAAGGCGATCCAAAGTCAATTATCCTTTTAAGAAAGGCCCACAGAATATGAGAAAAATACATTGAAAAGCTTTCAAAACAAACATATTTTAAAATACTACAGCATTAACATAACTCACCAGTACTATAGTATCTTTTGAGTTCTGTGCGTCTGATGTCTTTCAGTTGATTGTACTTTTTCTTTTTCTTTTCCTTATCTGGAGCATTTTCCTTTTCCCCAGGTAATTTACAGTTGTCTTCAGAGGAACTGATTTGCTCCAAAATAACTTTACTTTCATCATCTTTCTCAGAAGGTGTTTTTGAAACAGGAGATCCAGGGGAATTGGCAGAGACAATCTCAGTGGTTTGTTTGACTTGCCTTTTCTTTTTCAAACTGTGCATAAAGAAGAGAAACCCACATTAAGATTTAGCCAACCTCTACAGACAAGTTAATTCACTTTCTAAACTGATATTTTTAAAAACAAATTTAATATCAGAATTCCTTACAACCATTTAAAAATCACACACTTGGCATCAGTAACTTGGTAACTAAGATTATCCTACCTCATACTCTTTCTTCCATTATCATAATCTCAAGGATACCTTCTCAAGAAGAACAAAAGAGGAAATAAAGTTTTTACTGGTGTTTACTGAGGAGAAGGAACGGGGAAAAACAAACAAACCATTGAAAAGCTGGGTTTTTTTAAAAGCACCATACATCTAAATGTAGAAACAAGATACCGAACTCATGTTTTCAAGACGAAGCTTTGGATAAAATAAAACCTCAGATCACAATGTATTATAACACAACAGCTAACAACAATTCCACAGTCCACTGCTCCTGCTTAATAAAACCATCTGTTCTCATATCAACTTGTTACTTTTTTCCATTTTGTCCAAGGTTATCTCCTAGAGGCCACTCTTGCTGCTTCACAGCTGTTCTGGCACAACCCACACTACCTGGTATTCCAAGTGTCACCCAGGAGCTCCTTCTGCAACATGATCAATGTGGCCACAAACTGCTTGTGCCAGAACACTTTCCAACTGCCTAGATTTGTTCTGAGAGAAATCTTAATGAGCTGCCTATAAATCTTCCAACTTATCACTATAGCAACAAGAATGTTTTCTTTTTAGAAGACTGCTTAAAGCATAGTTCAAGTGAGAAAGATGCTTCAGGAATCCTAACATGGAATTTTCTGCTAAATCATCATCTATAGCACTCAGCTTGCTTAGTGAGAGCAAAGACTGACTTTATGTGTTGAGGGTCACTGTCACTAAAATAGCTCCCAGTTAATCACTGACTCATACCATACAAAATGAAAAACTAATCTATCTAATAGTCCTTCTCTTCAGTACATTAAGTTCTTGGTTTCAAGGTACCTAAGGGAGTGAATAGTGTATTTATCTTGTTGATGCTAAAAACTTTGTTTTGCGCACAGGAGGAATTATGTGTAGAAAATAAAGACAACCAGTGAGTCACCATAAATGGGAAAAGGTTACATGATCTCACAGCAGCAGCTTATGTAAGTGAAAACTTACTACGTTAAGTTATTAATATAATGCAGAAATTGCAGAGATTCTTTCTTCCACCTTTTATGCTTATATGCTTTTCACATATTTTCATAGACTACAACATAAAAGAAATACACAGAGCATTTGAGAATTTCAGAAAGACATTTCAGGCTACACACCTTTTTTTAAAACAAAATATTAAAACCAGTTCCAAGTTTAGAATGTCTAGACTGAGACCTCTGAGAAGGGTCACTTTCTCAGACTCCATGTGACCAACACTTTCCAGTGAAATACTTCAAAATACTGTCTTACAAACTGTGTCTATCACACATGCATGTATACATATTTCTTTTCCCAAAATAGAAAGATTCACATCCTGCAGCCAATCCAGTGAGGATGCTGTGATTCCCCCTTCATTCAAACCCACAGATCTGTAAGACAGCTAGTAGTAGTAACTCATGCTCTGCCCAGTTACTGTATATGAAACTTTATGGATCCAGTCCTAACTACATACAAAAACACCATATGGGGATTTACGAAAGATAAAAGTGACTACATCTATATAACAAATGAAGTGTTTAAACTGCTTAGACTAATGAAAATTTGCATATGCAAAGGAAGCTTATTTTTGACTAATAAACCACAGCCCTTATGAAATGCTGCTGTAGCAAACACAAAACATTACAGAGACTTTGCATGCACAATATGTATATTTAGCTCTGGTGTAAATCTTGGCAAAGCAGCCCTCTATGCTGAAAAGGCATATTCCTACCGTGGTGATACCCAATTCCAGACTTCTAAATGAGCCAGATTACTGACTTTTGACTTTAGTGACTCAATGACCTTCCAGCGTGTGCGCCTACCACAAGATACCCAAATCACCCGCTTCAGTAGATGAGAACGAGCAAGCATCCACCGGCACCCCACTTCTATTCACACTGCATCAGAGACTTTTGTCTTCAGATTCACAGTCTATTTGTTTTGATCACAAACTCTGGTAAGCAAGCTTTCTGTAGTATGAATATACTATCTCAAAACAACAAAAAAGCCACTAATAGAAACACAGAATCCTTTCTGGCAGGGGAAAAAAAAGAATAAAAACCTCTCTAGAGGTCAATGGTCCTTGTGACAATACTAACAGCTTCTGTCAGTACTTTCCTTAAAACATACTCATTTGAACTGAAGTTTTCAAAGATGCCCCTGGCAACATTTAGAATAAAGAGCTAAAACAGAACTGGTCCATTAGTGATAGAAAAAAGGAAAGAAGAAAGGAGAGTCTGAACTGACTCACTGCAATGCAACTGACTGGTTCTTGTCCCCAGTGTTTAATCTTGCTGCATTCCCACTATTACAGCCCACTGGGAGGGAGCTCACTACACAACCTGCAGCACCTCCAGCACACAGCTGCTGCTGCTGCGAATGGTCAGTGCCACGGGCATCTTTCAGGTACAAGTGATCAAGAATCTGGGCACTCCATAATTTCTATTCCATCCTCATGGCACGCATCAGATTTTCAAATGGTGCCAAGCCTACTCCTGCCCACTGCTCTGTTTCAAGGCCATGACCATCCAACTCCAAAAATGGTAACCTTCGTACTGGGATAAAAGAGCAAATAAGGACTGAGTACTCATGACATTCCAGACAGGACTCAGAGTAACTGCAACTCTGTCTAGGGTCATAATCTCTGCTTGGAAGCTTGCTGCTTCCAGAGGTTTCTAAAGCCTGGTCAAAATTACCCAAACCCTCCAATTCACCATTCCTGAAAAGCCTTGCCTGTGATACTCCAAGGATCCAAAACAAGCCTTCAATAGCATTTAAAGCCATAACAGCAGCCTCAAACCTAGTATGCTTTTTGACATTATGCACCCTCTGAGCAAAGCAAAGCCCTGTATACACACAAGGCAATTCATTATTAACACACACTGGTACAGTGCAGCAGAGATTGGGCTGTGAAGAGCACAGCTGGAGGGTTTACTGCATCTTAAACACCATCCCCTTGAGGTACCTCCTTCAGCCTCCACACCGACCTCCTTCTCTCACACTGACCTGTAGATCCCACAGAAGCTGCCAGTCTTTCTCCCGCTTAGATTTCAAACCCATCACCTCCTAAAGAAGGTGGAGGCTGAAAATCTAATCTACTCTTCTCCCAGCTCTCAGGTATTTCCCAGCCTTCATGACAAGAGCTGCTATGGACAATCGTTTTAAGAACACCATTTGTCAAATTATTTCCTTTTTCAACTACTTCAGGAGATTTTGAGTGGTTTTGTTCAGTTTTTAAGGGGATGTCTGTGAATAAATCCAACATTCAGTTTTGTCCTAATAGTTATGAGAGTAAAAGGGAGCTGAACACAAAAAAACCACCCC
>VYXC01003419.1:1103136-1124113 GCA_013397175.1 Platysteira castanea
AAACAAACAAACAAAAAAAACCACCAACGAACCAACCAAACAAAAAACCCCAAAAAACAAAAAAAAAACAAACAAAAAAAAAAACCAAACAAAAAAACCCCCCAAAATTTAGACCCCTCAGTTTGATCAGTGTCATATTCTGCAATTAAATCAGCCTTTCAGGCAAAACAAAGTGAATGCATAAAGTGTTACTGCAGAAAATGCTTGGTTTTCAGTATCAGTTGATGGATATGTTGTGTTCCACTAGGAAAGCTGCTGGGGGAAGAAAGAAAAAGAAAGAAACAGGGAGGGCAGGTTAAAAAACATCTTATCTGCAAAAACACTCCTGTTTATGAAGAAAGTCTCACACATTTGTAATTTCACTTAGACACCAGGTAACATTTTCCAAGCTAATTGAAAAAGACATTTTCAAGACATTTCTTCTAAGTTTATACAGAGGCATCCTTTTCCAGCCCCTCAAGTGCTTTCTGGGCAACAACCAGTAAGCCATTTTCTAAGTTTGTCCAAATACAAAGTTTACCAGCAAAAGCAAAACTAACTGCAATACAAAGATCATTTAATTTAATAAAGACTAATGATCTGAAATGGACACAATCACAGAGTAGGCAGGTAAAAATGCAAGGTTAGCAGTGCTTACTTAAATTAATTTGCAACTGACTGTTTAGTACCTTGGGCACTGACTTACAGGAAAATAGCTAGGAGAGATTCCAAGAAATGGCCTACTTCATCTTTGAGACCCAACTCTATCTGACTGCCTATAAAAGGCAAATAATTAGTTTTTAGAATAAAACAGCCTGAACTTCCCACCACACTTACAAGGTAGGTTGTTAGTGCAAAAAGAAAACTGCACGGAGAAAAAAGGAGTGATGTATCTGCCCAGTTTTCACTAGAAACTAAAAGCAACCAGTAAAGCAACTCTGACACTGAGGCAATGAAGACATAGAAATCTGACAATAACTTTTTTCCTACAAATTAATTTTGTTTCGCTTAACATTTATTCAGTAGAAGTATCTAACAGACAATTCAATAGGACCTCATTCAATGCGTAACATCACAGTCAAAGAGCGCTAGGTCCATATCACAGGATGTTGTAAAAAGCTCTTCTGATAGTAAGGCATGTTTTTTATCATGTATTAGATTAATAAAACTCATACATCATGCACAATTCTTGCTTTAGAAACAAAAGCATCTAACAAAGTGGCCCTCCAAAAATATAAAAAAAGGAAGGGGGAAAGGAGAAGAAATCTTTTTATCTTTCAGTTGACAGGCTGAAGTTTTCCTTTTTCAAAATTTTCCACAATGTACATCCTCTAAAACATGCCTTGATATCTGGCATACAATCAGCTTAACATCCTGCACAGCACAAACAGATCATGTTCCTCAAACACCATTTTTAAAAATCTATTTATGCACTTATAAAATAAGATTAACAGCATTACAAAAAAAGCGCTTTTAAACACTTCATCTTAATCTGTTTTGTTCCCGTTAAGATTCCTATTAATTTACTTGGTAAAAAAATGATATGCACCCCAATTATTTACTTCAGAATTAATTATTTTAATCTTAATTTAAATCTGCACTGATTATAGTATGTACTAGTTTCTTTCTACCCTACATGCCTTTCTCCACCCATCAGGAAGAGCTAAATAAATCAAATTCATGTCAAAAACCCCCATACCTAGGTACAGAAATCTTACAGTAAAAATCTCCATTAGTTACCCACTGGTCTAATCAGCCATTCTCTCCCAGCCTGCACACATCATCCCTCTCCCCTTCACCCAGCTCAGTGCCAGCACGACTCAGCCAGCTCCAGGCATGGCTGTGCTCTCATCCCATCCTGTGTAACCTGAAGAATAAGCAAATCTCAGACAAAATAAATCATTGCTGCTTGCAAAGCCAAAGGAAGTCAGACTGCTTGCCAGACCGTAAAGCTGTACCCAGACCTCCCCAGTGCGGCTACTTTCACTTCAGCACAGAAACAAATACAAAGCCATTCACCCTCAGAAATCTTCCTAAAACTGAACAGCATCCACCCCACAAGGAAGCACACTCCATGGAACACCAGCCATTTGAGGTTGGGACATGTCCTGTTTCAGAAACAAGCAAGCCACAAGGCTGTATGTTTACTATTGAAACAGACTATTAAGGCACATGTAAGGGAGAGAACACATCTTTTGCCAGATATTTAACAATTAACCACAGAGATGAAAAAACTACCAAAAAAAATTCTGAAAAAATTATCAAGGACAACCGTGTGGATCCAGTATGGTGGTTGCAGACACTCAAAACTGTCCATAATCTAGTCATTCCAAAGGACAACGAACAGCTCCTGAAAGCTCTGATATTAGTAGCACAGGTCAAAGCTGGAAATTTCCACTTTTATTGGAACTCTTGTTACTGATTGACAAGAAGTACTCGCACCAGGCTTCACAGATGGTCAGCCAGCAGCAATGTTCAAGAAAGCTGGCATGCTCCAAGGAGTGAAGTGCTGTTATGAACGGAGTCAGAAACCTCTATGAAAAGGTTAACTCGTTTATTCCTAATTGCAGCCGAAAACCAGAGACTCCTGGGCAGTCCAGGGTCTAACATGGTAAATCCCGGCAAAACCTATCCACACAGCATCAAAACCTCCCTCCCTGCACCCTGGCCACCCACCGTAAAAGTTGTGTCTTTTCCCCAGAAAAGCAGTCCCTTTATCCCCCCAGAGGGATATTGTCCAACCCCCCGAGTCCAGGTCCTTGCTCTTGGAAGCCAGTCATTAACTCCCGTTCAGCTTCTTGATGGTCCACCATTGTGGTTTGATTGTCCTGGGCGTTGCCTTGGGAAGCCTCCGCTGTTTCTTATCTGAAAATAAGAAACCCCAGCCCCGCTTCCCGTACATTCAAACGCTTTTAACAGTGCTGTAGTGCCAATCCAGGGTATGTCTATTTTCTTCCCAATGCTGCCATTAGCTTAAAAAACAAGTCACCACATCTGTTTCATCATCTGTAATGTGGAGGGAAAGATCTGTAGTAAAGCTGTTCTGGAATTTTAGACACTACATCTTCTGATAAAATGAGTTCTTAGATTAGGTAAAATATGTTAATTTCTCCTCTCCAGTGTTCTGACTTAGATCAGGGAATTTTAAATATCCCATCTAACATCTTTTATGTTTATTTGGAGGAAGGAAATAATCCCAGTTTCTCTGGGTAAAACCCAGAGTTTTGACCAGTCAAAGTTTTTATTTTCTTAAATTTAAGACTACAGTGTTCCCACACATCTTATCAGACTTGCTATTTTCAAAGGCAAGAAGTATCCCCATCTTTTGGGTCTACTTAGCAAAAGAGGTTATGTTGTATTCAGCACTCCGTTGCTATGACAAAAATTTAATAAAATCTTTTCCATCAGAAAAGGATTCTGGAAAGCTGTTTTGCTTGCTTTAGACCTCTATTTGATTCTCTCCCTTATAACCTTAGTTGCTGCAAGCTCTCAAAGAACAACCTTAGGCAGAAGGCAAAGTGAAGAAATCCTTCCCTTCAGATGACTCCTTTAACTTTGCCAGAAGTTCACTGATTAGGCTTATTCAATTAAAGCAGCACCACAGATCTATTTTGTCACAAATACCAACGTGACTCTTAACACACTCCCATCGTGCTCTTCCTGTTTTCTTCTGCTGACAATGCCAGATACTCTCTCCTACTGTGGTGTTCATTTATCACCCAAAATTGCTCCTACACATACAAGGAATTCTTCCGGAAGTGGCTCAACAAGACACCCTCCCTGCACTGAAGCTCTGTCAAGGGAGGAATGGCCCTGCCCTGTCACCTCCAGCCAGTGCTGGCTCCCAGCAGTTCTCCTCTACTTAGTGCCAGCCCCTCGAGCCACCACTCCCCTCCATGTATCAGCTGAGTGAAACTGGAAGAAAAAGAGAACTGCAGTTACACAGCACAGGAGGATGTTACAGAGAAGCTGCTCAGAGAGTCACACCATACTAAAACTTTTTTACTTTAACAAGGACAGTAAGCTCATAAGGCTGGCTGACACACATCTCAAGTTTCTCCAAAACCCCGATAAACTCCACACTCCCTGCCTCAACTGAACACTCTTCATAAAACTCAAATTCCATGAAAAAAAGAGGACGGTCCTTTAATTTAATTAACATAGGGAAACAAAGTACAAGAATTGAGAACAACCCCAAAGACAACAATAAGGTACATGGAAAGCTCTGGGGGATATGTGCTGCTCCATACAATGATTGCTGCACACCCACTTTCTCAGATCACTTACGTAGCAAAGTTTCCTGATAGTGGAAAACAGTTTTAGTATTGACTAAACTCGCTGAAAACAGTCAGAAAGAAATTTAGTGCTCAGTGATTCAAATGGCAATAAACATTTGCAAGGAAGCAATAAAACAGCAGGTGAAAATCAATGGTCGGTTAAAGCAAAACCCATAGAAAATGTGCCATACATCGTGAAGCAGTAATGTAGCTGGAACCCACCGCCAGGAAAAAAACCTCAAGGAGTGCTACCTTAGTATTTCTTATATGAGAAGTACCAAAGAAAACAAATTAAATTCTTTCAAGAATTACATTGAGATAAAAGTGAAAAGCAGATAAAAATAAATAGCTTGGGCATAGTTTGCCAAAGATGTAAAAAGGTACAAAGAGGAAATACAAGACTTCATCATGGCAGGGCCATGGAGAACACAGTGACAGGAATAGTCTTTCAGTTCTGGTGGTTTGGTTGGTTTGTTTTGGTTTTATGGGTTTCTTTGTTTGTTTTTTTCTCAGAAGGAATCTACATGGAAAGCTGTTAGAAGGCTGTACACCTGCAGGCACTCCCTTTTTTCCCCTGCCCCTCTTGAGCATCCCTGCCTGCCCCTAGAAGAAATCAGCTGTTGTGAGCGCCAACAGTAAGGAGGCAAAAAGCACAACAAACCTCCAGAGCACAACGCTACTTGAGGAAAAAGAGACTTGTCTAAAAGCCTGTAGTTCAAAGAAGCACCTTTAAGCTACTTGTGTTAGCTTCTGCTAACAAAAGGTGCCTCTCCCTGCTCACCACTTACTCTGTCCCCAGGAGTTGTCCCCATTCTTGCACAAACCCATTTGCTGCAGCTGCACAGGGACCAGATCATGGAAACTACGTAGGTTAAAGGTAACTCAGCAAAAATACCAATACATAAATCAATTTTTCAAAATGGGATCACTTCCCCATTAGATCCTACTTGGCTGTGCTACCATTGGTATCAACACAGAAGCAGAAGGCCATAAGTAGAGGCAAGGCTGCTCCTCCAAGAAGGCACTTTGCCAAGATGGAAGGGCTGGTCAAGCAACAACCTTGGTTGTTCTCTATTAGGTTATTTGAGATCAGTAAAAAGAAGATGTCAGAAAGCCAAACCAGGCACACACCACACCATGCCCAACAGACCTCTGGACAGGAGCACTGAAGTGGTCATGGCAGCTTCTTCCCACTTCTCTGGAAAAGGTGCTTTGATGATGGGGAGTTTTCACAAACATTGGCACTCCGAGGGCTGGAAGACGGGCAGCTTCCCCTGCTGCAAAAAGGAAACAGTGACTCTGCTTCTCCAACAGCAGCAGAGAGAGAAGAAAGCATTGTTTTCTCCATAAAAAGGACCTTAATGTTGAGTAAGTTGACTCAGCTCAGTAAGTGAAGTCACCTGTCAGTGCTTGCTGACAAAAAGAGTTAGGGTGATCTAAAAGTGGCTATGGTTGAGAAGTCAGTGAGCAAAGTCAAGTCAAAAATTCAACGGTTTCTTCATTTAAAAGACCACTAACAAAGATATTTTAGAGAGCGAGGGGACTTAAGATTTAAAGGACCTGTCTTTGCATTAGCTTTTGCTTTTCTTAAGAAAGTTACTTTGAAAACTATCATTTAAATGTTGAGATACTCTGCATCACTGCACCCATCTGTATGGCATCTAACTAACAATCCAATACCGCTGTAAACAAAAGTAGTTTAAAAAAAGAAAAACACAAAGAAAAAAAACACACTTTCTCCTTTTTATTATTAATAGAGAAGGCCATGTTTTTCTTCTTTTAAAAAAAGGCACTAAAATGGAAGCCAAACCGATGGCTTTAGATGCTAATTTTCATAACGACACCAGAATTATCCAAATGTCACCACATATTTCTCACAGATTCTGCTAATAACAGCTGGAGATCATAGTGTGAGATGCTGTGCACAGGCCTACAAACAGGTTGAAAACTTATCTATTCAGGAACAAACTTAGGGCAAAAAGCACACCAACATGAGTGTAAAAAGGTTTTATTTAATGTATTTCAGAGTAATTGCTAAAAACAAATCTCAACCAACCAACTGCATATCTCATTTCTGTTTTTGCATTCATTGTCATCAAACAACTTGCAACCTATTTTGCGTGTTGAGCAGTTTAATGGCTTTCCTGAACAGACTTCCCATGAACTGGCATGCAGCATAGAAGGAATGTCAAAGTGCACTGAAGATCTTGTTATATGGATTAAAGTTCTGAAAAGACACCCAGCCATGCTGATAACAGGTGGAGAGAAAAAAAAGGAATCTTTTCAGTAGTTTCAGTGTTTAGAATAATGGCTGATATTGTCTCATACAACAGATATTTCATAAGTGAGAATGATGATCAATCTACACCCAGAGCAGGTGTCTGCATCATCTTCTATACAAAATAATATGGCACCACCTTTTTAATATTATAGTGAGAAGACCATTAATCACAGGTATAAAGATGACAAAACAGGGAGAGTTTGTCTATGTGGGACAGTCACATGGCAGGCATGTACAAGTGCAACTTCTCACAAGCATATCCTTAAAATGAGAATTTGACATGGTCTGGTATTTTCCAGCAGCCATACTGTTACAGCAGCGTAGAAGATCCTCAATTACACGCATAAGAGATAAAATGTGTACTAATTACTACATATTAAAACTCCTCTGTGGGTTTTATACAAAATATTATATTATTTATGCATTTATTTTTGCCTGAAGAATAGTTTGTAGTTTTTCATTTTCTCTTCAGCTGAAACTTTTTACATGCAGTCAAAATGTACATGGCTGGAAGGGAAAGAAGCAATTACTTCAGGGAAAATGAAAAAGCAAAAATTGAATCTTGCCCTCTGTCAGCATGATGGAAGAAGGGTCAACAGGAGGACACAAGAGGCTCTCCTCCATCTCCATGTTTTCTGGCCTCTGGGAGTCCACGAGGTCTCACTGCACTTGAGGCAGTAGCTGAACTAGAATAATAAGCTGAGGAAACCAGGAAGTTACAGTGCTCTTGAGTTTAATCCTGTAAGGCAGCCCTTAACACCAAGTGGCCTCGCTCCTCGCAGCAACACCCAGGAGGCTGAGTGCCGCCGCCTCCTCCCTGCAGGTGCAGAGCAGGAGGGTGGTGAGGAGAAGCAGGCCAGGAGCTATCTTCAGTCTTCTGCTATTTTCAAGTACAATGACCTCCTGCCAAATCCAGCCAGCCCAAGCCAGGTAAGGGAGGTGCTCTGAGACATTCTGTCCTGCTGCCTGCCATTATGACCACTTGTCTATTCCCTTCTGGCTGAGAAGGAAAGCTTCCTGGCAGGCTGGGTCCTACCCCTGCTATGGCAGGTGGGTAAGGAGCTGCTGGCCTCCCCTCCCCTCTGGCACCCTGGCACTTCTCCCTGCAGCCACAGCGCTTTGGACCTGCTCCCACCACTCGTGCCTGGGCAGCTCAGCTCCTACAAGCAGCTTTCACTGTTCTGTAAAACCTAACAGTATGGTTCTTCACAGGCATAAAATTGCTCAAATGCATCTGTCCATGGGACCAGAGTCATATGCTGTAGTTTTGAACTGCCAAAAAAAAAAAAAAAAAGAAAGAAAAATAATTTTGGCAGTATTTGTAACATAGACCATCTCTATAACAAAAAAAAAATCCTTCTCAGCCTCAGGCAAGCAGAACTGCTACATGCAGCACCTGATGTGGTCCAGGTGGAAAGAGCAGCAGCGTCTTTTTAACATATGGTTCGCTAACAGATAGTGAACATACAGATAAATCTTCTGCTTAAGGAGATTTGACTTTTCAAGATTGTCTGATTCAAACATCATTAACATCTTCAAGCCATTTATTTACAGAAGCATTACTGAAAGCAAAAATCCATTACAGAACTGCACTGCTATGCCAAAACCATAATATAATTTAAACTAAGCTTACCAGTGATTGGCTAGCTGGTAAGCTTACACGTACTGAAATAAAAATAGCCAGTCTAGAAAAATAATAGCAAAAGGCGTTATTAGCAGTATATTAAGTGTTATAGAAGACAAGTTCTCTGTACCAGAAACTGCTGTCTCACAGGAAAATACTCAGTGTAGTAAGACACCCAGAGAGCTGATTTACAGCTCATTTACATTACAAAGGTTTCCCAACATAAGGACAATTATCTCCCTCCTCCCCAAATTCCTAACCACTTCTGCCACTCTCCTTGGGATTTTCTCTCACATAAATCAACAGGAGGAATCCCACACATCTCAGTGGAATAGCATGAGAGACTTTGAGCATAGCTAACATACATGCTCAAATTTCAGATGACCCTAGGAAACAATCCTTCCCCAGACTACAGAGTAGGACCCAGAGAACTACAGAGAAAAAAACACCACAAACCCATACATACAACTCACCTCCCCATAATCAGATTGGCAGGAGCAAGGTGGGGTGGAAGAAATCCCTTCCAAACACAGTCTGGAAGCTGGATTAATGCTGAGGGCGTGACAGTTTACCATGGGGAACCTAAGGCCACCAGGGATACGCACACAGCCTCTTACCCTGTTCAAAGCCCCAGAGCAGAGGGAAAAAGCTTCATTTCCTTGGGGAGGCAGGAGTGGGGAGCCCAATGCCCAGAGGCATGCAGCAAAAACTGCAGAACACGCAACTAATAGCTCAGTTACAGTGCAAGCAGACAGGTATCCAGTGTACCCAGAATTCCCTTAGTTAACTATATAGTGCTTTCCAGTCTCTCAGACATAGGGGGGAAAAGCTGCCCCTTTCCAAAAGCATGTTCCTGCAGGTATCACTCATCTCTTTTCCTTTAAGCATGCAGCACCATTACCAGAAATAGACTATACAAGGTAGCATGGCACGTGCCAGAACCATACAGGCAAAAGCCTTGAATGACGGCAGATACAAAGGCAGGCAATTTCATTTGTGAGCCAGAAACACCTTCCCTGAGGGTGCATGTCTAGCTTCTTTTCAACCCGTGTTTTCTTCAATCCAGCAAACTGTAACATAGCTCACAATTCCAACTGTTCTCCTTCTCAAAATACTGTACAGCCCACTCCCTACCACCACGTGGTACAAAGCACAGGAGAGCTGACCAGGACTGCTGCCAAAAGGAGCAAAGACAGTTGCTATTTCTCACAGCATGAGCAGATAATGACAAACAGCACCACTAAAAAGTCAGTACCATTAGGCATCTCTTTAAGTGGCTGCTTCTGAAAGGCGCCTTCATGCTGGAGCAGCTCAGTGATGACAGCTCTGTCATCCCTAAGAGACAGGGCAAAACCAGAAGGCTGAGTGGGACCACCTCCCTTCAGTAGCATCTTACACAACATCACTTTAAAATCGACCATGCAGCCACAGTTCTGCCAAATATTATGCTACATTTCTATCTGTGTTTAAGCTAGACTTAATTTTCAAACAGTTCACTGGGGTTAAGCAGAATGTTATGCAGTAGATACAAAAAGCACCAAAGAACAGAACACATGCCTGGGAGGCTGAAAGGACAAGACCATATCTGCAGACACTACAGAAGCAGTGCAATTTTAAAATGTAATTATATCAGACACAGTAAGAAGTGGGTATCTCACCTGTCCAGAAAGCCATCTTGTGAAGCCTACAAATTTTATTATTTTTAAGATATGTCTTTAAATCCTTCCAAGAGCAAAAAGGTAAATGGCATGGCCCACCAGGAACGTCCAGTACACCCCTCAGTGCCTGGCATTCCCAGCTGTAAGTAGAGGAAGACAAATTACACTGCAACTATGTTAAAAGCAACTCTTATCAAAACTGCACAGATGTCTACATCAAAAGGCCCATCGTGTAACTATTTATGTTCTAGAAAGGAGGCTAAATAAGTTTCTTTTAAAAGGCTGATAAGGGACACACAAAGGTCCCTTTGGGAAAAGCAAGCTTTGGGTCATTGCATGCTTCTGTCTAAAAATCCAACCTTACAAGAATCTTCCAAGGTGAAAAACTGTGAAATTACTGGTGTGACACAGACAGTACATTTGAAGATTAAATAAACTCTTTTCATAGTCTGTGATACAGCTCTCAAAGAAATCAAGAACATCACAAAACTCCATCTTTCTTTTCTGTCCTACAAAAAGCCTCTTCATACAGAGGCCACACTGTTAGCCAAGTCTCACTTCACATGCAGGGGGAAGTGAATGGGTGAAGAGGTTTACTAACCATGCTTCCTGTCTTACACAAGCTTTGTATCTCCATAAACAGCATTTCTGGTACTGGAAGTTTTAAAGAAGCCTGAGGAAAGCCCCAGGGCCCCATTAAATACTTTCACTAACTCTGTTACCAGTAACAAAATTCTTCTTCAATTCTAAATGACTCCACTACTCTTAAGGATGAAAGCACTAGGAAGAACCAAGACTGCAGAAACCACTAGCTTGCTTATGTTTCCCAGAAGAAGCACTCACACTGGGAATAAATCTGTCATTTAAAGACTAAACAGAAAATAGTGATTCATGCTCTTTTGCTGAATTCTATCCTTCACCACAGAATTACAACACTGCTAACACAGAAACCTCGGAATCCAGAAAGCAACTCCAATGTGAGATGAGGAAACAGTCCCAAGATAAACAGCTATTCAACTTTTCCCATGCAACACTTCAGAAAAAGCAGGTTCAATTTCCCTCCCAACTCTCATTCTCCAGATTTACACCTATGATAAAAAGAAAACTTTATAAAAATATACACATATATACATTTTAAAAGGTTTCTGAGCAATGAATGAGTGTCTCTCAAGCATGTGAAGGACCTGACCAACCTCCCAAAGTTCCTAGTGATGCTGCCAGTTAAATTCTAGACATTTTTAAATGTCTTACACTATGACAGTTGCAAAGGGCAGCTAAAATACTGACCTACAGTGCAGCAGGCAGAAAATCTCCTAAAAACATTGAAAGCCCTCAAGTATAGGTGCCTGGAAGGTAAATCATAATACTGTATATTTCAGAAAATATTTTATGGCTTTTTTTCAGCTATCCCCCATAGCAAATCAACTATCCTGCACACACACACCCCCCCCAAAATAACAGCAAATATTAACCATTGCACCCCACAAATCTGAAGTAGTGACACATTCAGCCTTTCTTACAAAACAGAACGCCTCAGGCATGCATGTTACTGCCTGAAACAATGTGAGGAAAATGCAATACTGTTATTTAGTTTCAGTAACAGGATTATGAGGTAATGTTTATATATGTGGAAGCAGAGTTAAGATATTTTCACTATACAGATGAACTGAAATGATGTATTATTACCTGGAGTCATTTAAAAAATATTTAACCATCTCCAGGATCTTGCCTTGACTATTCTTCACACCCAAGATAAACCTCCATGATGGTTTGTTTTAAAAACAATGCATGGAAAACTTCTCCTCCTAAAAGCAAAAAATAAATTATGGGTGCTACAAGAAACCTGAATAAACATCTACAGGTTGGCTCATCACAGTAAGAACAATTGCAAGGAGGCAACTGCTGGAGAAATAGTGAGCTGAGGAGCACCCAACACTTGAAGTCTGTTACATGGCTATAACGAGTCTGACCAACAAGAACCACACCTAACAGAAAAGCTTATGAAAAGGTCTCACAGATAGGAGATGCCTTCAAGAAAGTATCTTTGTGCATGTATTTCTTACCTAGGTTTTCCTCTGTCCTAGCGACCACTGATACCCTCTTTCCACAAAGTTCCTCTCTGCTCACTGCATTTTTCTTATCTTACTTTGTCTTAATAGCCACAGGAATAAAAAATATGAAGTGCACAATTACTGAATATGGGAATAAAACAGAAGATGGAAAAAATCCTAATGAGATGCTCATAAATCTGATAGTTTGCAGTATGCAAAAGACTGACCAAAGGAATGACCACAGCCTGTCAGACCAAGGGTCTGTGCAAGGCAACATCCTGCCTCCAACAGCTGCCAAGAGCAAGGATCAGGGAAAAACCATAACAACATGACAAATACATATAATGCCTTCCCTAGCTAAGCTTTCCAGACTCTAGCTGTTTACAGCTCAGTACCTATGTATCAGTGATTCCTACTGTGGGAATTGTTGTGAATACTTAAAAGGAAAGCTAAGGTTAGGTCATAACCAACTACGTGACTGAAAAGCTGTACACCATTTGTTGTATGGTTTTATTTATTTTTCAGTATTAAAAGTAATTAGAAGGGGAAAAAAGCTGTAAATTGGAGCTGGTGACAAGTAAACAACAACTGCAGTAAACACTCATATATTTTTAAAATCTTGGGTTTAATGTATAAACCTTCATCTGTATGGATGTAAATTTAGTTATCTAAGACAAGAATCTAAATGAACTTAAAACATGCTATGAATGCCTTTATTTCCCTTACATATTGACATCACAAGGAAACAGGAGGTGAGCATCAAGTTATACAACTGGCTTCAGGTTTCGACAAAGTATTAGCAGTCTGAAGCTAAATGGAGCCTCTGCCTACTGGGATGGCCTTTGGAGCATGTCCTAGACATTAATGAAGTTTTCTCAAAAGAATGATAGTAGTAAGATAAATGTAAATGCAATAAACACAAAAGCACTCAAATTCCAGTGAGAATATTTTCCCTAGTACAAGCACTTCATCTTTGGCTTCAGAAATCTGGCTTTCAGTGGTAACCAAAAAGAAACTGAAAACTAAAATTCATAATTCTCCTGGAAACTATTAAAAAATCATTCAATATAAGTATCGTTTTCACAGTTCATCTCCACACAGATTTTTCAGATTAAGGTCACCACAAGTTGAAGACATAACAATTAATAAAATTAATGTAAGTATTGTGGTCAACTTGCTGAAAAGCAGCATTTTCTCAAATAAAGCATACTTACTTGTTTTCCCTGCTAAGACAGTAGTAGACAGCTACTTGACATAGGATTGTACAAAGCACGGAAAGTGCTCAGTAACTTGCTGTGATGAATGCTGAGACACAGAAAACTTGAAACTGAAACAGTCCCTTTTGTCATCCTTTCAAAAAACTATTCAAACTTCTCCCTTATGATTTCTCATCTCCTTTAACTGCTTGTCCAAAGATATCCAGGATCAGACAATAGCACAGGCAAACCAATTCCAGTTTCAAGCTGTACATTCAGCTTTCTAGACTACCAATTTATATCCAAGGCAATTCTTTCCATGTGATACACAACATTCATTTTGGTAGTTTCTTTCTAAATTAAGTTATGATTTTAATGGCTACTCATTTTATGAGGTGAAATACCCCTGAACTCAAGCCTACACAATGGGAAAGGGAAAACAAAAAGGCTCTCCATTCTGTAAGGTGAGAGGGAAGGTGCACAGGCAGAGGGAAATAGGAAGTTGTACCTGGGTTCATGGGTACATAATCACAATAAAAAGCACCAAATGTCACACTAGAGTCAATATGCATAGATGTGCCACTGTACATCCATTGCACTGTGCCATCTGTTTTTGGATTTGCTGACTACCAGCACAGATACTGCTCCATTCAGGAGCCAGTGACACAGAAGGCAACAAAAAAGCCTGAAAACATGGTTGGGAAAACAAGGCAAGAAAACTTAACTACACAGAATAGTCTTTAAGTAGGAGTAACAGTTAAATAAGGACCTATTGCATAAGAGAAATTTAAACTCACATGTTACTCTTATACTTTCACTTCTTGCCTGTTAAACTCCCACGAGCTGTAACATCTTATCTACACAAGAAATCTAAATGCCTCTTTAAAAGTTTTGAAGACATTTCTATTTTGTTTGAAAAAACCCACTTTTTTCATTTCCTGACAACTAAGGCAAAAAATAAGCCCTTTACCACAAAACAGTGGGTAAAGTTGCATTTGGTAAGAAGCAAAAATGGATGGGGAAGGTTTTATTTCAACTTCACTTGCCACAGGGAGGGGGAAAGACCTGGGAAAAGTGAGGCACTCGGAACGATAACTATCTGTAGTGGAAGATATGGTGGCTGAGTGGGTCTCTTCTACAGAGGAATTTCAAGTATTTTAAAGGATAAAGGTGTCAACACCAATAAATTTGGGGGACAGAGATGCACACAATTTCATGTTCATCTTGATCCTGCAATTCAGGAGCTGGTTTGTCAGCACATATATGGGGATTCTCAAGCTAACTCTTCCAAAAACTGCAAGCATAAACTCAGACACTGAGCACCACCCCTACCAAAAGCTGCCCAGGAGGCACCAAGATTACACTACCCTGAAGGCCAAAAGCTGCCTTCTGATGTGAAGTCAGACACTTTGGGATGCTGGCACAGCAGCAAGGGAACCGTTTGTCCTGCTGCTCATGTTCACATGTTCCCAAGCTCTGCCAAAAGATAACTTAGGTTTCTGTTAGCAGGAGCTTAAGAGAAAAAGCACCCTCTCCCATTTTTCAGTTAATGCTTTTAACCTTGTTAACATAATAATAATTTTTCCCCTCATATTAAAGAGTGAGATTTTCTATTAAAATTTGTGTATTTTCGTTTGTAGGTACTTAGTGGACTGTATTAAATATTTTATTCCATCAGCATTGAATATAACATTCCCCCTTTATAACCAGGATGTAAGCAAAAGGGATCCTTCTTCTCAGCCTGAGTGGAGTCCTTTTCCTCACCCTTCTGACAAGAAGCACAGATTTTCCTCCTGCTGGCAAAAAGTCTAATCCATTTCCTGTTCACTTCCTTAGTAAACAGTAGTCTTCTCCCATGAACATCTGATCACAGGCAAAACCAACAAGATTAATGTGAAGGTGAGGTGAAGAGTCTTTGCTTCATGAGAATGTTTACTACACATAAACTTAAATTTTGTAAATACTACTCTTATCTTAGACTCACAAAATGTAACAGTAATACGACATACAGGGAAAAAAACAGTAATGGAAGTACAGAGGTGCATGTGATTGGGAACCAGCTAAGGTTGCTCTTAGCTTGATTAGTATGAGCCCAAGCTGGCAGGAAAAGCAGCATTTTTGAAGTAGCACACAAAACTGTATGAGAGACAGAACTTACCAAATTTGGGTGCTTAAATTTAAGGGTAGAACAAGTTTCCACAAATTCTAAGGTACAAAACAACCCAAACTGATAGTAACACTAAAGCATGCACGTGATTAAATTATCTACTTATATACGTCCCAGTATGAGGCACCTAATCTGGTAATTTCTGTATCAAGTCAAAATCTGACTTTTGACATCAAGTCAAAATTTTTAAAAGTTTAAAAAAAAAACAGGGACATTGTTGGAACTGTCTTTGTACTAAAGACAATATAATCTGCCCATTATTTTCAGGTATTCATATGACATTTATCTGGGTCATCGTGCAAAGCATTTAAACTGTTCATCTGCAAGATCCTGTGGCACCTGTTTAGTACAGGAAATGTGCTACACTTAGGATGCTAAATGTAAATTCGGTTCTGCTTCTGTCCCTGACTGCACACACAGACAACATGCAGGAAGGGAAGCTGGGCATGACACCTATTGACAGACTTCAGTTTCTATTAACACATGACCTGAAGGTCTGTGAGGACATTCTTGTAAAAATCATCCATGGCTTTGCTTAGAGTGGGGACTTCACTTAAGGGCCTGCAACCTATATAAAGAAATAAGATGAAAGCAGGGAGGAAAAAAGACAGGTGACCTCCCCAAAGGTACACAGCAGCTAAGTGAGCTAACTCTGAGTTGATTTCAGATCTTTCTGACCCTTGCTCAATGTCCTATGCCCATACAAGATATGCTGCCCCTGTGAATTTTTAAAAGAGAACACTCACAAGATGACAGAGGAAAGCAGATTAAATACAATTATCAAGGACTTTCCTGAAAGCCTCTTGAGGATTTCCACTTATTTAGCAGACAGCACTTAGGAAGAACACGAAACATTCTCAATACTAAAGCGTCTTACTCAGACATCTGTCTCAAAGCCCTAGTCTTCTTTAACACAGAATTACTTGTTCCTTAGTACAATCCTTTAGCTACTTCTGCTTTATCCTTTATAATGCCTCCTCTGTTTTACGTGCCATTATCCATTTGCCCTTCTCGGAATCCCAAACTGCAACATTCTGCCAACGTCAACATAACTGCATTTCTCCAAATGGAAAGCAAGTCACTAGACATTAACATGACCCAAATTTCGTCCAGTCTTTAAGCCCCTATTACATAGAATCTGAATAGCAATAAAGAAGCAGCAACTTTTCCCCACACTATTTCTAAATGTTGTGACAGGCATATCTCTAGATGTCTGTAATGCACTAAGGCTACAGTTGTTTAGTATTGAGTGTAGAGAGGATACAATTCTCCTCTTCAACAGAACAGAATACATCCTTGAGGTAAAGATGTTTTTTAAACCCATTTCCTATCCCCTCCCAAGAGTAAGTGAGCTTTGGTTCTTCTTGTACATCAGAGCTCAGAGACGATTAGAGACTTACTAAATTAACAAAGACAAGTTATTAGGAAAGCAACATCACTTATTTCTTAAAAATCACCAATCATGAAAGACTTCATGAAAGACCAATCATGAATTTCAAATGATAAAAATGATTGACTGAAAAAACATTGCTTTTATTTAAAAAGATGATATGGTTTAGCCAGCTTACTCTTTCTTAGCTATGAGATAATACTCTTTAATCTGTGCTTTAGTTGAAATCAAATAAACTTCAAGTTTAGACACATATGTTTCAGATATGTTTGTTTTCATCAACACTGTCCAGGAACTCGATGCTGGAACTTCAAATGCAGTGCAATTTGCAACTGAGTACCCAAGGACAGTTTAATATTACAAATCAGAATTATAATTCAAGTTTCCTCTACTATCCAAAAGAAAAAAATCACCACTCCAACATTAGGGATACGACAAGGAAAGCACTTTCTAGATACACACTGCGGCAAGGATTTCATTTTTATACATACTTGAAAAATCATAAAGCCTTATGAAAAAGGCAGAATAAGGACTTTTGTATTTTAATCAACATTGAAATAAGCCCTGTAAGCTTACCGAGCAAAATAGCCTTGTCGCCGTTCCTTCTTCTCTTCCTTGGTCTCCATTATTTACAGTCAAATGGGCAAGGTGAGCAACCAAGCGTGATGCTCTTTTTCCCGTCAGTACCTCATATCCAGGCAGAGTCTCCTGTATATAGCAGTTAAAAACAGGAAGTTCATAAATCAACATGTCAACAACACCTACAAAACCCAACAGGACGTGGAAATACAACTGACCCAGTGACAAAGCAAAGTAAAACTTTAACCAGTGTTTGCTGTGCAATATCCATTTAGTATACAATGAGACAAACCAATAAATGCACTCAGGCCAGTTTCTCAGCAGTGGAAGAGGTATTTTGCAAAGCAGGTAACCCAAAGAGCAGCATCAAGTTTTAAAACTCTGGAAAGATTAAACTACTTTCAAGTTTATACCAAAACATCTTCCAGGTCTTGTGTGTTCCCTAGATAGGGAGATCAAGAGAAGCTTTGGAAATATAGAGTACAAACAGTTAAACCGGTGAGATACACAAGGCTCACTCTGAATTTAAATTTTAAATTACTAAAAATACTATAAAATTGTGAGAGATCTGAAAGTTTTAAAACAATGTAAAGGAAAAAAGAGTGATCTACATTCTATACAAGGTTTGACTGTTGCGACCATTATACAAGTTCATTCAATCATACAGGGAGAAACAAGATAGACCTTTGGCTCTCCAGATGAAGTGTAATCACATTGAGATAGGCAGGACTGGGGAAGGTTATCTAGAAGTTTAAAAAAAAAAAANAAAAAAAGGAGACACCAGTAATACTGGTTTTTGATATGAAAATCACCACCTCTTGGCAGAATGCCGTACCAAGGCACTTGGAAACCAGGAATTGAGAATTTCCTGCTTTATAATTACTGTAATTAACAACATCCCGCATCAACTGCTGTCCAAGTCCTGAGAAGATGTTTTATCATTTTCCCCTCCTCAGTATACATTTAATCTACCCTGACGGCTTGAGCACAGGCACAAAATAAGTTAACTTTAGAGTTTTTCATCAGTATTTCAGAATAAACTCAAACCAGAAGTTACTACTAAACGTCTTGGTCTAACGGGCTGTATAACAAAGAAATGAAAGCCACATAAATTATGATTCATAGCAAAAGAAGAAAAATTCCTCTGGCACCTAATCAGGTCCCATTATTTTCTTCTGCATTAAAAAATCACAAGCTACAAACTGCCAGATGTCAACAAAAGAGATGATGCAGCAAAGACAGACTAATCTACTTGAAAAGCCCAAGAACAAATCATGATAGAGTCTACTAGAAATACTTGCCACAATTTTCTCTCATTATTGATGGATGATCAGTCCAGAGCATATAAAGCCCAATGCTTCAAAATGCACTTTTACTCATTCGTTTTGAATACATCCAGTGCATCAAAAAGAATAAAAATGCTCTGATTTTCACACATCAAGTAGTCTTACAGTAATGGGTACTCTTAAAATGCAAATATCTAACATCTTTAGCTTTATGAAGAGAATACTCTTTTATCTCTGCAAGGTAACACGATGCAGTCTCCAGCTGGACACAGAAACCTACATGACAGTAGCCTAACAGCAGCATCAGAACAAATTGGCCTGCTCAGTCTGTATGAGGATACCACACACTTCCTGAGAATTCTGATGCATCTCTATCTTCCCTGTTGGGGCAGGTTCTTAGATCTTCAGAGGATCAAAACTGGTGGCTTCATTAGCACTGCCTTTGAGTTACAGTAAGTCTTTCAAAGTGTACAACTACAACCTCTCCAGTGAATTACAAAAAGAGTTCAAAGGAGGAGGAACCACTTTTACCCCTTCACCTGCTTTGCCTTCACTACCCTGTGATGTGGCATGAGGGCACCGACAGGCCAGAGCTGAGTCTCACACTGAGAGCAAGAACTATCCAATAACCCCTAAGCATCAATATAGTATTAAACCATGACCACAAGGACAGCAGGACCCACGGGAATGAGAAGAGGGAAGAGGGAAGAGTCCCTCACCTCACTGACAAAAGGTCAGCTGGGACGAATAGACACAAGAGAGATCTGTCCTCACTGCCTAATCTGTGCAAGAGTCAGTGGCATGCTCTTTCCATTCATTCTCTTCCTCCCCCGTGATCCAACATCCCCAGCCAGGGAAGTAACTGCCCTGCTCCAGGCTGGCAGACAAAGAGAACACTACTACCCAGGGAGCAAGGAAGAAAAACCCCTGCCTGCCCACATCCCTGTCAGGCCCAGTGCTGGAGCAGCCACCCCTGCTCCAGCAAAAAGGGGCACAAAAAAGGAGAGAGGAGGTTAAGCCTGGACCTAACCACAGAAGCTGCAGGAGGTGCCAGCACCAAACCAGCAAGGCACTGCTCAGCTCCCCAGGCGTGAGGTTTGCTGTTTGCCTTCATCAGTGCTAAACAAAGCCAGCAATGGCAAAATGGGTATAGAGCCTGTTCTTCTCACATCAAAGAAATGCAACTCCAAGTCCTTTCACATGGCGAGAAGAAATAAATCAAGAATTATAAAAAATTAAATAATTATATTTGTAACAGATGGGCACTCAGAAAATTGGAACGTTAACCACAGACCAGACACAGCAAAGGCATTCAGGCAACTTTTTCTTTTGCTAATAAAAATATACATTAATAGAATATCCAGCCACCAATTAGAGTAGATTTTCATAATAGAATAATTTAATGTCAGATTCCACCCTATTGACTTAAAACTTACCTAGTTTACCTTCTTAGAAGAAAAAATGGTGTTTTTTTAGAAAGGCATAATAACGTCTGAAAATTATACTTTGAAAACATAGTACTAGAAATAGCAAACTAATTAGGAATGCTGACTTGTTAAGTTCTGAGTTCACTTGAGTTGTTGGGAATTTTGCACTAGTTCCCTTAAAGGGAAAAAAAACGAGAAAGCCTGACAGCTAGGAGGAACAAAGCACAGCCTGCAGTAATAGCTACAGAAAACTAGTATTTAGCATTTCTGAGAGGTCCTTTTCAATTTTTAGTTTCTCAAGCAGTAACAGCAAAAAAGCTACATTTACTTTATAGGTTGTCACCGATATTTTAAAGTTACATCAAAAAAGGCAAATCTACTCCACACTTCTCTCCTATCTGCCCTTTAATATCTTACAAGAAAAAAATCCCAAGTATTCTTTATTAACTGCTTAAAACGTTATTGAGGCTATATGGTTAAAATGCATCTTGGTTTCCTGGCAGCTCCTTTCTGGTACAGACGAATACTGAATCAGCAGACTACTAAAAATGTATGTATTTGGGTGATATTTATATGCTGAGAAACAGACACCTTACTCATATATCATGAGTTCAGTCCAAACTCAAACGATGACAAAGCTTATTTTATATAAATTTCAGGCTCAGTTTAACACTTTCTACACACTGAAACAGAAGTAGACTGTGAAAAGCTTATATTACGTGTCTACAGCAATGCTAATTCTTTAATTAAGCATTTTCAAGGCAAACTTGATGACCAAACAATGCATTTCAGTAAGGAGCCTGTTAAAAATCTGCCACTCTCCAAATTCAGCCAGTGTCAGCATCTAATAGTTACATAAAGAAAAGAACAAAGTACATAAAAATATACTTTTCTTTCCGATTTTAGTCCTACTGCTCTGGATATTTTAGTTTATATTTACTCATTTCTGGATACTTGCTTTGTCTATCTAGTCCTGCTACCAGGGAGTTTTGGGGATGTTACTGAAAATTTGTAATTAGGATGGGAATGCTCCAGCAAGGCCACAAAAAAAAAAAAAAAAAA
>VYXC01003419.1:1124119-1137708 GCA_013397175.1 Platysteira castanea
AAAAAAAAAAAAAAAAAAAGTTTTAAAGTATTATATTCACAGGAACAGAGTGAATTCCTGATCATGGATACCCACACCACTTCAACTGTCACCACACTCCCAAGACCTCTCCCAAGACCTCCAGAATCTGCTTCCAGGTCCTGATGTCCTTCCTGCAACCTGGCACTGCAGGACAGCAGCTTCCTGCACTGGTACGTTCCAAGTAGCAGCAGAACGTGCTCTAAGTGCAAGGATAAACAAAGGGAAGGGGAACTAAAAATAAGATAGGATGTGAATAGAGCACCCTTTAAAGACTTTGATAAATTTACCAATTTTTCAAAATTATTTTTTCTCCCTTTTCTTTCCCTTCTCATGCATGAAGAATAATGTACCTTGCTACTTGCAGTTTAAGTAGTTCACATTTTCATGAAATAAGAAAAAGTTCTGCTTGCTGTGCTAAAGGGTAAGGCCACAGAAATCCTGTCTGCTGGCTCTAAAGCCTCAACAAGCAATCCTTCAGTTGTGGGCATTATTTTCCGAAACCATGCACATGAACAACAGTACATGTAACAGCACAGCAATGCAAAAGCCAAGGATTATTTTTAGAACATTCAGTGGACTTGATAGCTTGTCTCTGGCCATCTGTGCCCACTGCAAGTCCTGGAAAAACATACAGAGAAAAAGAAACACTCGAGATCACACAATTCTGTAGACATATTTTTCATGATTCTGTAGAGTCAGTATCTCTCAACCTCTCCTGAGGTAGGAAAACCATGTAATTCCCTGCTTTCCCCCTGGGGAGCTGAACTGTAAGAATTGCCTCCATGCTCAAATGAGAGCAGAAGAGCAACATGTGCAAGTATCTTCCCAGTAGCTTTAATCCACCAGCCTCAATAACCAGCAGCAATGAGAACATGGGAGGAGACTACTTTGACAAGGAGATAGTTATTATTTTCTGTGAAATTTAAACTGACTAACTTTGGAAACCAATAGCACAGTCTCAATTTTATCTGGCTCTGCGGGCATATACATAGGAATTCTAGCACAGATCCACAAAAGAAAATAAAAAGCCTAACTCCTCTGAGGATCCAGGCTCACTCGGCTCCTTCAGCAAGTATGTAAAAAAACTAATTGACTTTAGGAAAACCAAGTCAAGGGTAGTCTATTTCATACCTTAGCAGAAGCCTCACGATGCAAGAGACAGTGGCGACAATCACACTGTGAAACAAGCAGTGAAGGTGAGAGGTCTAAGCACAAATTTTCCAGTTAGGAAGGCAGAGCAGATTAAGGCACAAGACTCTCAGTGGGACAGCCAAGTGGACATGGCCACGGCAAGGATGCAGCAGGGAGACCCCACCATGCTGAGGGAAGAGGATGTTGCCCAGACACACCATGTAGCTCTTATCTGCTCTCTGGTATAGTGTCACACACAACAGTAATTTTTAATTTTTGCTTCTCTACTATACATCTGCCCCTGAGACTACAAACACCACACACATCTGTTCACAGCACTGCACGCTTCCTACCACCTGCGGTAATACCAACATTCAAAACTGGTCATACTCAGACATGAAGCATTACTAATGATCTGGCTTAGATCTGCAACTTTGCAACTGCGTGTCTTCCTATGAATAACAAGTCTTCTGGGTACATGCGCCAATTCTGACCCCTAAAAGATGCAGCATGAGAGATGACAAGGGTTGCACCAATAAGCCAGTACTAAGGCTAGAAAAAAGAAAAGATATGTCTGTAGTACTTCAAGAGCAATATTAAAAGTATCTATCAAGTTGGAAGAGTAAGAAATTGTAGAACAAATCACAGATAGAAAGGAAGGAGTTTCAGTGTCTTAGATCTGAAATTGAACCCTTGTGGGTTGCTAGTTGTGCTTCTGATGAGCCCAACGCAGTTATCAGAGCACTGTGCAGATGCAAATAAATAAAAACACACACCACATAAGGCAACAGAAACAGTTTAACACAGGAGACATTTTAATTTGCTACTGGTCATATAAATGCCTATTATTAAGCCTCACAAGCCAAAACACTAATAACAACTCTTGCATTCATTTCCACAGATCTCCCATTTTTAAAACCAGGAAGGTGAATGCACACTTGCTCTTCATGAGAAATGCTAAACTTCGCAGCATTTCATTAATGGATCACTGACTGAACTCACCAGGTTGAGTTCTACTGCTTTTAGCTTCTGCTAGTATATTTTACTTGGTGTAACAGAAAAGATAAAAGTTTCTGTACAAACACTACAGCATCTCAAGAAGAAACATAACAGAAATGCAAAGCCAGCAAAGAGGAGAGACTAAGCTACAGCTTTTTTTAGTCTTTCCCTTAGGCAGAATGACCTAGGAAAAAATGAGATTGGAAGCTTTCAGGAAAGTACCTAGCACTTGGAAGTAAAACACAGCACAGACTTAATACATTTATTAGAATGGACAAAAAATTGTTCATTCTAAAGCTATCTAAAATACAGAATTACTATAATACAATTATTTAGTTACATTATCGTTATGATGTAAAGTGTACTGATATTTCTAAAACATTAATAAACTCTATAAAGAAGTTCCAGTCCATTACACATAACTGGAGGGTGCTAAACTAACCCAGGAGAACTACTCCACCTGAGGTTCACTCAACCCTTGCTCAGGTGAATTACCTTTCTTTATGCCTTTAATCTTTGAAGTATTACGCCTGCCACATTCCTTGTTACAAGGGTGCACTCTTAAAATCCACAAATAAAAATACAAATATTAAGAGACTGAAAATAAATGTGTAAGCAGAAGCAATTTCTAGACTTCTTGCTCATATTAAACACAGAACAGTCACAATTTCTGTGTCTCCAAATAGAGAGAAACAGAGATTCAATGTGGCTATTTGCATGCTGTGCACTCTCAAGAACAGTGAAGATAAGAGCTAGAGGTAAGACAGGCAAAGAAAACAAACACCCTTGCTCTTAAGGAATAGGGTACAATGTTAAGCAGGTTATTATCCCCCCTACAGTGGTGCAGTAAACTAAAAGTTCAAGCATTTTCATTCCCTATTAATGAAGTAAGAACAGGCTAAGCTTAGATCACCTTCAGTTCCCCCTACTCGATTTCCAACAGTCTGTCCACATAAACAAAGTTCAAATAAAATAAATAAGAATCAGTGTAACAGAAACATTTCTGATTCAGAAACGGAACAATAACAAAACTTGATTCAGCCCCAAAGAACTCTCCAGACACATTATTCCTGCCTTACTCCGGAAGAGGCTTTAACCCACTAACTCAGGCTGTCACGTTTCACACAGAATAAGGGGAAGCAAATGAGCTACGAAATTACACATCACCAGTCAGGCTGTCACGAGACAAAAACATCGAGATTTAATCTTCTTTCATTGGCCGCTGAACATCACCAGATGCATTTTCCATACGGAGCAATGTATTTTACTGCTTAACTCAGCTTCAATTGCTAGACAGAAACTGGTTACAAAACACAGCATAAACTATTAACAGGCACAGTGCTATGCCATTCCAAACGTAAAAGCACAATGCTGTTGGAAATTGGGTCACCTGGGAAGATTTTCATTTTTAGGTCAACAAGAACATTGCTGCAGATGTTTAAAAATAATTAATACCTTAATCTCACTGTATCTCCTGTTTCAATCTACCTCAATTCAGTTAAGCATCAAGTTCAAGCCCTCTGACCCTGCAGCTTTTCACACTCACATTGTAGAGGTATACACAGTGTTGCCCCCTACAACTACCTGAAAGGAAGAGGTGGAGAGGCGGCAGTCAGCCTCTTCTCCCAGACAACTAGTAATAGGAAACAAGGAAAAGACCTTAAATTGTGCCAGGGGAGGTTCAGGGTAGATATTAGGAAACATTTCTTCACTAGAATAGTGGTTAAGGATTAGAATGTACTCCCCAGGGAAGTGTTCAAAAAATGAGTAGACATGGCACTTTACAATATGGATTCAGTTGAAGATTGGATTTGATGATCTTCAACTCTGTGATTATATGAATTATAAAACTATGAAGTTTACCATACCCAGAGAGAGTAAGACGGATATCACTGTTCCCTTACCTCTGCCTGGAGCATGTAGGGATACACACAAAAGATTTTTCATGTATGTGTTCCCCAGCATTCAACCAAAACATCAAGCATTTGCACTTTTCTAAAATACAAAAAACCTGATGAACATTCAGCACATTAACTAGCATTTAGACAATCCCCTTAGCAGTACCTTGCTGTTTTGTCACCATCATGTTCCTTGCTGTTTTGTCACCATCATGTTCCTTGCTCTTAGCAACTGCTAGTTTCATGATCTGTTTAGTGTTTCAAAGAAAGCCTTGCACATCTGTCTCATTAAGGTCAAGACAGATAGATACAAGCAACTACATCACACCCAGACCCAATGAATTACAGGTTCTCTACGAGGTTTATAAGGGACATGATCAAGTCCTCCTTAGATTCCCCTCTTCCCACACTCAGAATGCCGCTAAAGGCCCCTGGATCCACAGTGTCACATATCACAGGCCTGGCCACACTCCAGAGTTGTTTCTATGAAATTAGCTTACACAGGCCACAAGGTGGGATTTGTACTGGCAAAACAGCAACATCACAGCAGACAGATGCACAGCAAATATCCTTTGGTGATGAAGGGGACTCTGACCAGTCAAAGTGCCAAGACAAAGAATTTGGGCTTTCCCCCGTCTCAGGCTGTTAGAACCAGTCCACAGAGCAAGCAGCTGTCAGTTTCAAGCATTACTGTCCTTTGCCTTTCTCCCTTTCGCCCACTTCAGCTGCTTGGTAACACTCCTCCACCCAAAATTACCACACCAATGACTCGCAGCAGACTCAGCAGAAGTGGTTCCCTATCTGCATTTCAGTTTATATCCCACCACACCAGCTCACACCCCCATCCAGCAGGCTTTGCTGCACATGGCTGAATGGCAAGCACACCCTCACTTCTGCCACAGCAGGCAGACTTGCGGCAGAAAGCTTGGGCAGAAAACCACTGGTGTGACTCCCTGAGCAGCGACTTTGTTCTGCAGGCATTACCAACCACACACGTGGAAAGATGAGTGCCAGCATTCATGGGATGAGAAACAGACTACAGAAGACAAATGCATGACCTCAGCTTCACAGCAAACTTGCTCTCTTCTCAGCTCTTTTCTCACCAACACAAGAAAGGCATTTATACAAAATGTAAATAAAGCTGAGGTAGAGTAGAAAAAGACTGGTGTTTGAAGAGTCTCTTAAATCACAAAGATGTGGCTCGATGCTTGGCACATACACCTATATTGTCAATCATAGGTACCACAAATGATCTTCTGTTTACAATTATTAATTAGTTTAGGTCCCAAAATACTAAAGCATAAAGTTAGGTTTATATTAAATATTCCCATTGTACTCAATGAGACTTGGTTAACATGTTCTCAATGCTTTACAGAGCAAGACCAGGCAACAAGAAACCCATGATGAACAAATCCATCAGTCTAACAGGAAGCATTAGAAATGGTCAGGTTTTTACATCTAGCACATTTCCAGCAATATACATAATCATGCAGTGAAAACTACTGGAAAATTCTCTTTAAAAAGTACCCCATCATTTTCAGGTGTTTAGAAAAAGATCCTCAAATCAACAGAACCTCAAACCAACCCAGAGACACTACACTGTGAAAGATAAGTATTAAAATACTTCATTACTCCAAAAAAGCAACCAGATGCAAGAGCTACTTGAAGGTAAAAATTGTAATTTTTAAGTTTCAGCTTGACACCTCTTTTTACAATTGACCCTGATTCATGCAAATTCCAGGTCATTGCTTCTTCTCTATCATCTACCTCTCAACTGAGAAGCAAGGAGGCTGAGGAGTGGGGGCAGAAAGGAGTCTAGCAGTAATGCAATGCAAATATTTTCCTATCTGAAACACTGTTACCAGAACCAAAATACCAGGTTTCCATAGCAACGGGAACTATGTCACATGCTTACACTTATGTATATTAAGTACATATCGAACAGTTTAATTGTAACACAAAATCCTCTACATCTGTAAGGTACAAAGTTAACACTGGAAACCTTCACCGTTTACTTTTAAGCTGCTTAACCTGCAAAATTTACTGCATTACAGTGTGTTGAGTGTGACCTTATATTACACCTATGCAGCTTCAAAGGTGCTCCAATACTGGCATTGCTAGGTGCATCAAAATTAAATGATCAACAATAAATCAAACTCTCCTCACACTGCATAGACTGAACCCTGTTTTTAAAAGCAGCAATGTTTCTAATTCTTTCTTTCTTCCTTGCAAAATCCCTTTAGGCATTGTGTAACAGAAAATTATTTAGTTATCTTGCCCTTCTGAAACATCCCAAAAACCTCTATTATCTTACTGTTTTTCCTTCCTCCACCTCCAGATTCCTGTAAACACTACACACAGTTGCTGACCTTGTACCGAGTCATCTTGTGCTATATACAGTGCAAAAACCCCCCTCTGAAATGGAATTCCCCTTGCTATACACCGGAGCACAGGCACACTTACCTACTAATTAGAGAGTGTCTCTTTGAAGAGCTGCTTGCTTCTTCAGAAGCAGAAACAGAAAAGTTCTTTATACTTTTCTGTGTTCTAATCATTTGTGCACAGCTAACTGCTCAAAATTATTCAGGTGAGTAAAGTTACCTATGTCTGTGTATGCAGAAAAGATAGAACAATGTTATGATCCATGCAGAATTGTTGTATGTCATCCTTCTGCATATCTGATCTGGCTTTTACTTGCTCAACTCTGCATGTGTTCAATCAGTGAGATGGTTCAGAGCTCAGCTAAACAACAAAAAAGTTAAAAATACACCTGAATTAAGCTTGAGTACTGTTGCATAAAAAACAGATGGGTAGAAGCTTCCTGGTGAAGCAGTAGCACTATATATTTTACTTTCCGATTACTCAAGTGTTTTAAACATTATTATAGAACTGAGGTTCTCTGCTTGAACAAAACAGACTGATTTTGAAACTAAAATTCAAACATCTTACACGGATAGCATCGATGAAGTAACTCGGCATTCTAAAGCTAGGTATTTCCTTTTGCTGGGGGGGAAAATCCAACTACCACAAAGTCAGAAAAATTACAAATAGCTTCAATTCCTCCAGTGTTGCATTTTCACAAAAGCCATACATCTCAGCCACATCAACCAGATACCACAACAGGGACTCTGAGCTCTCTACTCCTGTACCAAGTTCAGAAGGACTACTCATTCATACAGATTATGCTTGTGACACCTAAGCACACATGTGCGCAAGTGGGGCCCGAAGATGAAAGCTGCTAAATTTCTGTTCACCACAAGTTATACCTAACATAGCTGGTAGCACTGCAAACAAAACTTTGTATTCTCTTGCTTATAGCTATCAATGTAATTGCTTGCCCTTCTCAAGCTGAAGCCAGCCAAAGTAGTTAATGCATTAACAAGTTTTGGATCTGGTTTTCTTTTGCTTTTTTCCATGTTAAAGCACCTATTTTTGAGGGGCGGTAGTCCTTCCGTTTTTGGTGTTAAAATTTGTCTTTGAAAATCTGTCCAAATTGGGTAGAGACCTACACTTTTAAAAAAAATTGGAAAAGCAGTTTGCACCTACCCCATCTGGGCGCATTAGTGGTTTGCAGCTAAAAAGGACTGACACGTTACCTGTGAAAAGTGTATTACCTCAGAGCTAGATTCACAGGATCAAGGATCATTTAGGTTGAAAAATACCTTTAAGGTCATCAAGTTTAACCATAAACCTACTCATGGCCTTGCTGATAATTATGGCAGGACCTAGGATTTAAATGCATACATCCAATCCCAAACACATGGCTGGGCTGACCTCATTAACAGGTCTAGCTTCCACAGGTCAAAATTGCTTTTCTGAGATATCTGCATGCTGGACTCAGGGAAGTTAAAAGAAGGGGCAAAAGTGTAAGTGAAAAGAAGCAGGAAGAGACATATGTTTCAAGGCCAGATGAAGTAAATCCCAAATTAGAACATGGGATTCTGTCATCCTAGAGCCTTTCAGTGAGAAAATCATCCACAGGTCTTTCATCATAAAATTCACAACAAATAGTACGTGGCATGAAGAAGAAACCAAAACTTACACAAGAGATGCAAAACACAGTACCCAGTAGAACTTTTTGTTTCAATTGCAATACAATGCTGACAGCAAACCAGTTAAGATTTGAAAACTGTACTCAGTACTGAATGTGAAGTCCTGATTCCAATGTCATCCATGAAGTCTGATTCTTTACAAAGTTTCTCGATCCTTAAAAAAACAAAAACAAACCAAAGCAAACTAACTAACTAACTAACAAAAAAATGCCACAGCCAGAGGAGAGGCTTCTGAAGGACTGTTATCATTTACTAAGGGATGACACTTTTTTCCCAAGAAATGCCTTTTGTAATTTGAAGCCTTTACATCCCAAACCCCACACTGGTACACAACAAAACGAACACATGACAGTTACCAAGTAAAAAGAAATACATGTCTCCTCAGAAGCACCATAAAAATCAGGTTTGGTGCTACAAGTGGCTGCTTCAGCTGCACCACCTTTCCTTTAGCAAACCTCCTTGGCTTTCCGCTTGCATTTGCACACACTACCCACAGCACCCTTCAATCATGGCTCATTTCTAACAGAGCAGGATCCCATTTTGCAAGAAGCAGCAACGCTCTGCTCTGCTGGGTCTGGGTCTACATCTCCCCTGGAGGAAAACAAAGAAACCAACACACCTGCCTTGCTCTTCTCATAAACTTGAAGTGTGTTCATAGTTGAGCAGAAGGGCTAGGAACCCCTCTCCTGGATGCAGTGTTTCTCCCATAGCTCACCACCCATGAAAGCTAGGAGAATCCTCCAACACACATCAGTGTATACGGTCTGGTTCATTCCTAGAGTTCATGTTGAGACAGTTAACCAGTCTCCCTGTAGAAGATTCATTATTTCCTGTTTTTGCTGTACCATTTTGGTTTCAAGATCAGTCTCTAGTCCCCTGCCCCTAAAACCTGCCTATTATTTGCCAGGCTCAGCCTGGGACTGGGAACTACCAAAGTAGGGCTTAGAAAAGGACATAGCTGGTCGACAAAACACTGAAACTTACTTCTCATGCTATAGGGTCAGGTGCACAGTGTCAACAGTGCAGGAGAAAAGGAAACTAATCTTCATCTCCTCCTTAATCTCTTTTCATGACAACCAGTGTGTTACTTGTACTAACAGAAATGATGCACTACAAACAGAATCCAATTTTCAAAACAAACAACCCACTTAAATTAAAAATTTGTCCACTGAGGGATCAGTTAGCAGCAGGGCCCCTTTTTAAGGAATCTAGAATTCCTGACAGAAGGAAACAAATGGACATTTGATGTGATGCAATGCGATGTGAGCAACTACATCAGCACAAGCCCAACAAAGGAGATTTTCCTTTCCATCCTGTAAGTATGACTGTAGCAGGACACAAATGCAGGTATCACAGGAAGTTCTTGCCTAGCCTCTGCACATCAATGTGATGGTACCCTCTCTTAACCCTTAACTAAAGGGCATACCTAACCAACACCACCCAGCACCATACATTAAAAAAAAACCAACACCACAGAACAAAACCCAAATTACCTGTAAATCAAATGAAGTTTTTTCAGCGGATACCTAACCATGAGGACTGGAGAACAACTCATGGCACTGGCAGAAAGCCACCCTCGTCATTCCTTTGTGGTTCTCAGTTTGTTTCCTAGCTGCCCTGATGATTACCCAGGCTGCTTGTGACTTGACCCCACGTATTTGGGTGGCAAGAAGACTGTCATGTTCATCAGTCGTTAATTATTTGGACCAGATCTGCACAAGTGACTGGCTCACAACAGGCGAAGTCATTCTGTCACCACATACTTGGCCACATTTCAGCACACTGTTCTGTAACAAAGTAAATGTTTCATCTCCTCGGTTCTTCACCCATTGTCACCAAGATGTCCTCACTTACACTACACAGCTACCAGACAATACCTGCATTTCAGAAGTTTTTGGAGCTAGGACAGAAGGTACAGACTAGATTTTATGTCACGGATTACCACAGCTCCTACCTTTAGGAGTCTTCAGCAGCTTCACTACAAAAGGTTTGATCAGCAAGCAGGATGGAAAAAGAGAGTACTAAATGTCAAACACTGCTTATATAAGAGAAGAGTTTATTTTTAATATAAATTATAAATATCATGCAAATAATCTTCATGTGTAAAATTATTACACACTTCAGTGCTTCCCTGAATTATCTGAACCTTTGTGAGAAAGTATGAAGGAAGAACTCCAGACACTCTCTGGCCTACAAAGTTTCGCTGACTTTGCTGCAGCTACCAAAATCTGCATACAGATTAAACCCAGCTTTATCACAAGTACCCAGGTCTTTGGCATCAGTACAGCTGCTTAAAAAGCATTCTAAAAATGATACTTCTTAAGTTGAGAGTAAAATAAAGCCCTTGCCACCAGACTGGGGCACGAGACAGTTAACTACAGCAAAAGTCGACTGACAGAGCATAGAAGCAGCTCCAAGCCACTGACAACATCGAGTTGTTCCACGCAGCATCTCCTCCAAAGTAACAACCTAGGCAGACCCAAGGATTTTCTGCAATCACAGCATCACCTGACCTGGCAGGAAGCCATCCACACCTCTTCCCCTCTGAATCAAGGTGGCAGTGATGCTTCGTGAATATTCATACCTCTTTCCTACCTGCTGCATTACCTTAGAGGACTTAAAAAGAAAACAAACTAGAAAATAAGACAGATGGCATGTGGGGCAGAAAGCAGAAAAAAATAGACTGGAGTAGCAGTAGACAGAGAGGGCACTGCTAGAAAAGGTTGAATTTACTTGAAAAAAACGAGTCAGGGAATACAGTACCTTTTCTTAAGATAAAGCTGAGTTCAAGGAAGCAATAACTCTCACTGTGAACTTCTGTAAAACAAAGCTGTGATTTCCTCTATCTGGTGCACTGAAACAGATCTTTGCCAGCAGGGTCTTAGATTTTGAGGAAATGGCCCTCAGATACCTACAGAAACACTATGAGAAGATCCCCAAATCAGTCACTAATGGGTGAGAGTACAGTAAGAAAATTTCCTTTCTAGAAATTGGTAGCTACTAATAAAAAGCTTTTGAATCCTAAAGTGAACACAAAATGAAACACAAACAATACTATTCTGACACTGTAACCAAAAGATAAACACAGATCTTGCCTGTATAAACAGGTATAATTTCCCAGCAAAGCTTGCATGTCTTCTGTTCCTGTAAATCAGTTTGATATAACCATTACTTAAACATGGGTACTCATACAACCCACATTTCAAGAAGGATGTTGAAAAAAAACCCTGCAAAACAGAGCAGCCGTAAGAAAAGCAACAACTGGGAAGAAATGGCACCTCAGTGGGATCTACACATAGCATATCAAAGAGGAGGCCGAATGATTAATTACAGATCTGGAGCACTACAGGGCACAGAATAACACAGAAGGGAACAGTTTCACCAAGCTCTGACAGGGGCATTGGACCACACAACACCAGGAATTTGAGGCATGCAACTGAAAGCATAGCTCACCTCTTACAATAAATAACAATCAGAAAGGCTTACTGAGATTATGATGAGTACTCTACACATTGAAAAATTCAAGTCTAATCCAGGTGTCTTCCTAAAGGATGAACTGTGGTTCCATGACGAGCCATTAATTCTCAAGTAAGTATAGGGAGGTCAGGAGGATGCTATGTGGCACTGAGCTGAAATACTGGTACTCTTGCTCCAAGTTTAGTCAAGAGACCAGGAGCAGCACAGGTGCGAGAGCAAAGCATTGCAGCTGGTTCTGGGCACTTAGTACAACCTTCTGCATTGAAACCCGCTGGGAAGCACCACCAGACCCCTCGAAGCCTGCTTGCACTCCGCCCTTTCAGCCAAGCCTGGAACAGACTGCAGATACACAACCACAGCCCCATGCACTGCTGCAGAGTGCTGCCCACCCCAAAACTGAACAGTTCCCAACATACAACTTCCAGCACCAGCAGAACCACTCACGCCCACCTGACATTTTGACCAGGAACAAAGACATACAGCTTTCTACCTACAACAAGTAGGGTTTGCAAAGAAGAGGGGGAGGAAAAGAAAAAAGAATACTCCTCTGTATGTGTTTAATATATCAATCTGAAATATTCTGTTTGGAGAGAGAAATATAATTCCTCTAGCCTGCTGTGAATTTTGTCGTTAACTCACTGTTTCATAAATCTGGCTACGGAAAATAACAAGTGAATAAGATTTTAAAAAGAAAAAAAAGGAGAAGAGGGGGAAAAAGAACTTAAGACTTGTTTCTCCTACTCTGCTTTCCTTCCTAGTCAAAGGAGGTCACTTGAGTGAGCTGCTGACTTCACTCCTCAAATGCAGAATTACATTTCCTCTTTTTGGGAAAGTGATCTTAAGCCCCAGGACAAACGCAAGCCAAAGTGGCAGCAACATGACTTGGACATTTTCATCCATGAGGGTGCAGATCCCTCACAGGAGGGTGTGAGAAGCCATCAACTTTGTGGCAGGCAGCCAACCCCACCGCCAATAATTCCAGCGGATACCTCACTAAAACAAAAGTTACACCCATAAAGCCTTTGACTTTTTTGGCTTATTGATCATGATGAGGAAGAAGTTTGTCAGTCAGCTGCTTCTTGGGTGATGACACTGAATTTCCTCTGCCAGATGAGCTGAGGGCCATGACTGCTGCTGCGCTGGGCACCCGCTGACACACAGAGGGCACAAGCCAGGTGCCGGACAGAGAGCTTTACCACTCTTCTCAGCATTGGTTATGTTCCAGCTTTCCTTTCACGCCTACTGGACAGCAAAGGGAAATTGAGTCCCTTTGTCCTTCATTTCCATAATTACTGTTTGTGAGCAGCTCCAGCTGCCTAGAGCAGCAATTTCTTGTCAGATCTTGCTGCAGAGGCTCACAATACATTCCCACCTTTGAAACACCCACCCAAATGGGTGACTGCAGGGAGTCACTCTGACTGCAGTAACCAGCTACATGATTTCCCCAACTTTTTAAATTATTTTTCTGAAGACATGTTATCCTCCAACCTCTTTCTCAAGTAAATTCACTTCTGTTTGAATAGGGGGGCTTATTCCCTAACACCTAAAGCTTAAATTCTCTAGCATTGCAAGCTGTCCCATATAGTCAGGACCATAAGGTAGCCAAATATCTACTAGAGCCAGCCTCCAACCAATTTCAACCTTCTCTTTCAAAATCATAGATACGCAAAGCAACAAAGTCATATTCCTAATAACACAAGGACTGTTCTAATCAATTCTAACTCACTTCATCTCCAAAGGGAATCACTTATCGTTTCAGCAGCAGATGTGACACATCCAAATGGGAGAGTGGCTGCTGTTGCAGTGAGAACAGGGTACTGGGCAAAGCCGAAGAGTGAAACCCAGAGACTGCCTCATAACCAACTTGGACAAATCAGGTATTCCAGAAGTGTTTCTTTTTCAAAACATAATGTGCAACAAGGAAAAAAACAAAAAAGACACAGGATTTCCCTCCAAGCCCAAGATTTTGATCCACTACTAAAAAAAAAAAAAAAAAAAAAAAAAAAAAAAA
>VYXC01003419.1:1138404-1156120 GCA_013397175.1 Platysteira castanea
CCAAAAATGTTGAACCAATAAAAAAAAAAAAAAAAAAAAAAAAAAAAAAAAAGGAAAGCCATCAGACAGCATTTTGGCAACAAGCATCTACTTCAAGACAACTCTTCAAAGGATTAACATTACTTGATTATTTAGGTCCTTAAAATATTTTGTGTGTATTTTTACATTTGAAGATATATATTCCTGATAAAGTAATTATCAGTAATTATATATTCCTGATAAAGTAATTATATGCGTGAATATATACTTTCATTCAGAAAGTATACATTCACGCATATTTTTCTTGGCACTTTCTACTGCCTTCTCCATTAATTTTCTGGAAGTCTGTGTGTGTACACATAAGTATCAGATAGAACAATATCAGGAAATTATTATTTCCATACTGTGTAAACACTGTCTGATACAATATGCTGGCAGAGTTCATCAACACACATTTTAAGTACCACACAAACCCAGGCCCTTAGACTGGGTCACTGCCTTTGAAGCAAATCATGATCGATTAATGGGCACCTACCCATCTTAAAAGTCCACCAGTGTGCATTAATACAAGAAACGTATGACTACCTAATGGGAGAACAATAATTGTAGCATGTAAAGTAAACACATGCTAAAAGCCTGTTATTGAGTCGAAATGTTCATCATCTCATCTCATCACCTAGGGGATGAACAGTTACTGCATCCTTTAGCACCACCATACTGCACACACATCACCAAGATACAAGTATGCCACTCTACCCGAAAACCAACTCTGAAGCAGTGTATGATGAAGTACAAAGAGGAAAGTCCATTGCACTGATTAAAGAGACAAAAATCAATTATTGACACACCTCTGGCACCCGGCAGCACTTCTCAATCCCGACAACCTAAGGCTATATAAACTAATATATAGAGAGAGCCTGGAACATTCTAGTAATTCATCCAAAACCGTGAGAGGGAGGAAACAAATGAGGTTCGAAGCCGCTAAAGCCATCTCGGCTGCACCGGCTGGGTAGCGGCAGCAGCAGAGCACACCCCGGGTGCCCGGGAGCAGCACCCGGGGCGGGCGGGCAGGTCCCGGCAGCCGCCCCGCGCCCCCGGCCNCCCCGGCACCGGGGGCGGTGGCCACCCTGCGGAGCCGCTTCACGGCCTTCAAGCCGTGTCCTGGGGAAAGGGGTCGGTCTGCGGGGCCAGAAGTCCTACGAGTCATAAAGCCCAAGCACCGGGGTCTGCCTTCGGAGGGGAGTTTTCTCAAGGGCGGTACTAAATACAAAACCAGTTTTGGAAACTGAGGTTAACCAAAGCCTTTAGATCCGTGGGAAACTGAAAAGCCTAGAAACCTCATCTGCTGTTTCTGCACTGTCCGCCAGAAGGCTTCTTCACCCAATCCCCAGAAAACAACACCCGCTATATTTACCAGAAACTCCACTCCTTTGCCCGAGATAACTGCAGGTAACCCTTACAGATGCTTGTGGCTAGCCTAAACAAGATCTAGCTTCTTACATCTTCCTTCGGTTAGTAATCAGCTTTGAAACACTGAAAGCTTAGGGGGAGACCTACAAAGGCATTGTAACACCATTAAATTCCAAGTTCTGCAAGACAAAAATTCAAGCCTGAAGATAGGCAGATACCTGCATAAATGAAAAGGTGACACAAACTGAACACATATCTATAGAGATGATAAAAGAGTGTCAAAATAACAAATGGTGCAGATATCTCAAGAATAATTTTTTTACTAGTTATAATGCTACAAATCCAACAAGTTTTAAGTAAGAGATTTGTCAGAGGCTTATTTTTTTAATTTAACAGCTGCTTAAAAGATTAATTTAAAAAACGTGTCATTTTCAGGACCAAATGCATCTCCATTACAGACACAGCCATCTCCCACCACTGCCATTATCCTACTTGTAGCATATGCTTGCTACCACTCAGCATCACTACTGGAACAATCAACTCCTCCACTAAATTTGCTGCTGCACTTTCAGCTAAAATTGAAGTTTCCATCTGATTTTTTTTTTTTACCAAAACAGTTTATTTTACAACAGACAGATTTTCTTTAAAACATAGTCTGCTGCTTAAAGGATACATTCTGATACACGCTGCAGTTACTACATCTTATTATTATCCAGCAAAAGATGGACAAACCCAAAGTTACATTGGTTAAAATCTCAAAGACTTCACTGGCACAAGGGTTCTCTACCACCACACAGAAGAAAGGGACCCTGCTCTCAGTTACGCTTCCAGCAGTGCTTAGATAACAAAATTGAGGAGAAAAGAAGGAAGAATAGTAGTACTGTTTACCTAACCTCCTTTGCCAAACTGCAGAAGCCACCAAGCTCTATCCATCAAAGTGGTGGAAACCCTATTTATCTCTTAGCTGCACTTGCACAACAGTGACAGTGACTAACACCTTATTTTAGCTCCAGGAAAAGCTATCTCTGTCCTAATGTACCAGTTTGCTGTCCACTATCATTCCAAGCACAGTCACCTCTATTATACAGTGTAGAAAGCTCTATGAAGACAATGCATAAACTCCATAGAGCAAAGAAACTACACATTTCTACAGTATTTATGTTGCCCTGAGCATATCAAATACATATTCTAGACTGCTGGCATGCTGGAGAAAGCAAATTCCTGTCAGAGCAGCAGGATAAACAAGCTAGGACTGGGACAGAAAGAAGCATTGTACAAGTTCTGGTTATGGCACTGTGGGCTTCTGCCTGTGGCTCAACCCAGAGACTTCATGTCATTGGAAGAACCTGTGTGAGTGGGATGTAATACACTGTTTTATTTTACTGAGTCTGGAAGAAGAACTAAGTAATGCCTGCCTTTCTGTTGCAACGATGAACATGAGCTAGGCAGATAATAGGTAGATTAGACACGCATGCACATCACCTTTGAAATAAATTTAGTTTTAATCTCTCTACAGTACAAAGGATAGCAGCCAGTCTGAATGGTTTGCTCTTTCCCATGGCAATATGTTCCTTGCCAATTCATTTGAATACAAATGTTCTAACATCATTTGATTAATTGTCTTTGTGGTATCAGTGCTTAGAATATCTTTACCTGAGTAAAGCTTAAATTCATGCTACTCATCGATTTCAGGATTCAGAAAATTTGTTTTATCACTGATTGCATTATTTTGATGGAGACAAAATGTAAATTTGCTATTTTCATCACTTCCAAATAGTGAATTTTGAGCCTAGAAAAAGATGTCTCATATAAACTCACATGTATAACCACATATGAAAGACAGAACTGATTTGGGATACTAAAATACCACATTTGAATGGGTTTTGATCTTCTACTTCAGTGTAGTTTAACAGAGTTGCATACATTCAAGAGAAAAAATTGCTAGAGGTACAGTATGTTTATGGCCTGCATTCAGATCAGCTTACACTAATAGCAGAAAAAAATACTGTATTATTCATGTGTGGTTCATGTAGTTTTTGCTTCTTTTTTTTTTACATCTGTAATCGTTAGCTTACAGCTTATTTATTTAAGAAAGACAACCTGCCATAAAGAATTACACTGACAACCTTGACTACTATAACGTCCAGTTTTGAAAAGATATAAAAATAAAGGTGGCACCAATCTTCCTTTTTTTTCCCATTATCAGTCCTTCTGTTTTTGCCAATTACTCCTACCATTATTCACCATGAAGTAGTCACAAAATAGGTTTCATACAGACAGACTTTTATGCATACATAATTGAGGCTCTGCTTGATCCTACTGCACTGAGGTCTATTCTTAGCCTGGTTTCTTCAGTTTATGTAATGATGAATTTTCAGAGTGTCCCCAGCTCACCCTTTAACTTTGAATTGATTGTCTAGATATAACTCAGTTTGACTGAGGTACTGAAATTTTCCACAAGTTGTATAAAAATGAGAAAGAGACCATAGCTTGAAACTTTTATAGAAGTTCTGCCCTAATAACTGATTCTGTGCACCCATTTCTCCTGTCTAGAAGAGCAAACCAGAAGCTGCTTCCAAAATGCTCAGCAGAAGAGAGACTATAAAAAGAAATGGAATTTGCTGAAATATAAGAGGAGATGACAAAAATTCTTATTTGTTTCAACTAAGGTAGCTCAGTGGGCACTGGATGAAGCACCTCACTGCCACACTTTATCCCAAACCCCAGAATCACATTTTAACAGGGGCTAAAAGGAAAAAACAGCTGACCCAGGTTTTTCCAAGTCAAACGCAGTGCCAGGGGAAGAAGGGAAGCTGAAGAAAAAAAATATAAGAATGTGTGAAAGTATTTATAAAATATTGCTGGTTGCTCCCCGCCTCGTTCCTCAGGATCACTAAAACATCCCCCGGGACAGGGGCTGCCGCGCCCGGCCGGCCCCGAGCCCTGGCGCCGCCCGTCCCCGCGCCGCGCCCCCTGGCGCCGCGTGCGCCACACTGCAGGCACAGGGAGCCACTCACCGCACGGCCCGGAGTGTAGGCAGGGACTAGGAGCTGCTGCAACGTCTGGACAACGCCTCTCCAGGTTCTCCTCACACCACTTCCATCAAAACATTACTGCGGTTAAAACAGATATAGTAAGTACAAGCTACAATAGTGTTTTTCCCCCCGAAAATCATTATAATTCAACAGTTAGGTCACCATTCTGACCATACATGGAAGTTGAACATAACATAGCAAAAGACTGTGCATCATTTCTTCCTTCCCTCTCCTTTCCACTTCCTTCAAACTGGGATGATGTATATTTTAAGTAAGGCTAACTTACAGAAGAAAATCTGTTATCAAGACTTTCCACATGAAACACACAGCTGAGGAACAGCTGCAGCTTCTGTGCAGATCAAGGTTTTCACTAGAGCTGAAGCATGTACCCCGGGTACGAAAGACAATTTGTACTTACCATTATATAGTAGATACATACTCAAGTTATATACTTTCCATAAATAAGCACATTACTTTGATGTTATTCTTACTCATTTTTACATAGTAAGCCTACTGTCACACATCAGTCAGCGTGTCAAATTAAAGTAATAATAATATGTAATGTATTCATATGGAACAGACAAGTTAATTGCATGCTGCTGTGCAGATTGCATTTAAAGGAATCGCTCTGATTTTTCAGGTTCCAAAATTCAGCCTTACCTCCTAAACTGTGACAGCAGTGGTACAGTACCTCTAACACTGAATGCTACTGATTCGGTTTTACAGGCACACCAGTGTTAGGTGAAAAGAAACATCAGCCTCTGACATCCCTTTCCGGGTGCATTTGGGAAGATCATTCTTCTCCAGCTACCATCGCAGGGATGCAGGCACAGGCACTGGCTGCTTCTGTGCTGGCAGGAGGCTGAATCGCTGACAGTTTCACTGATGCACTTCTCTATCGGATACGGAAAGCCAGAGAAGAGGCACAATCTTTTGTCAGTGCACATGACTTGCACAGAAAAGAAAGCCATTTCTAAAAATAACTAGGCAGCATATGACTCTCAGTGCTATTTCTCTGGTGGTCAGCCCTCACCCCTGAGGTTCACATAAAAGAAAATTATTTCAGTAAATTTCTCTAGTACATACCTTAGTTTTCACTGCTCCTGTGGCTGTAATCAACAACCTCTTCACTGCTCAAGAGAAATTTAGTAAGATATATTACTCATTTGGAAAGTGATTTGCTAACTGTCAAGCACAACAGAGCAGGATTGATTTGTTTCTATATATAACAGTTTCCTAGGGCATGGACAAAACACATTTGCCCACCTTGCCATCAGCCTAAGATCACATTTTTCATAGGCTCAGCTACTTTTCTGAAACTGTCAGGGGGAATATTTTGCCTCTGTCACTGAGGCAGCTTAAGAATCAAGGGGCTCACCCCTGCCTTCCTCTGTGGTATCACGTAACAGAGACACTCTTAAGGGTGGCAGTGACCATTCTGTAACATATATCTTCAATCCTGCAAATGCAGCTGCTGTGGACCCAGCCTAGTTCTAACCTAGCTGTCTCCAGGGCTGCTAACATCACAGCCATAGATGTCAGTAGCCCTCCAAAACCCACCTGAGAAGCACCCAGGCTGGAGAAGCCTATGCTTTTAAACACAACACTGTGGACATAGTGGAATATACAAACTCTTAAGGCTAGCTGAGTTTTTACAGTATAACCGTCTCAGTATTTGGCTGGTGTTCCTTGCATGTTCCACTCTGTAGGAAACGAGGTCCCACTTTGCCTTTCTCCTCAACAATGGGCACAGATTGCCTGGTGGGACCAGCTGACCTCTCTCACCTAAGCACACCCACCTCTTTGCAGTGGCCTCAGGCCACAATGATACCAGCTCCCGGCCCTCCAGCGTTTTGGCTCCTCAAGGCCTAAAATGCCTTGGTCTTACCAAAGGAGATGCTGTGGATCCTACATATGTGAAAAGCTGTTCTTGCATATATAAGACATTAGATTGTATCTAAGAGGGCCTGATTTTAATCTCCCTCACTGCACAGTAAATTGCTGAATTGGACCAAAGAAAGCTCACAATCAAGATACACACTTTTGTTCAAGACTATTGCAGTGAATGGTTTGTGATGAAATGAACCATTGGCTGAACAGGGATGCTGATGAGATGGAAACCAAACACCTCCAACCTCCTTCATCCCTCCCAGAAGAAAGTGATCCCCTTAAGTTTGATTTCAGACTCTAAAGCTTTTACAGATGAGGTAATGCATATTTGCACAGTCCACAAGCACACAGTCTGAAGCTTATCTATCTTAACACAGAAAGGTTTTTGCGTTTTAGAGGCAGAGGGCTTGAGAACTAGAGAAGTTTGCTGTGCAGAGCCAACCCTCCTGTATCACTGGACACTGCCTAAATAGGGAATATTATTTTTGCAAGTACAGCTCCCACATCTACTGTGCTCATGAAAACAACATGGCAGAGGAAAGAGCCTTTACACAGGGGTCATCCGCAGCTCAGGCCGTTTTCACTCCGCTCACACAAACCTTACAAAAAAAAACCAAGGAAAAAAAAACCCCAAGATCACGGATTACTATCTATCGTGTGAGGAGGCCGCGGCAGCACAAGGCAAGCGAACACCGACCTCGACTCCCTCTGAGGAGCCACTCAGAGGTTGGACACTCAGGCTCCCACCTGAGACAGGCCTTTGGACCCGCTCTCCCCTGCAGGCCCAGCACCGGAACCCGGACAAGCTGAGGGGTTTCCACAGCCTGCTCGGGGAGCGACCAAGCCGGTGGGGAGGGAAGCGCCACGTTCCTCCCCTCCCGGCAGCCGCCGGCCGGGATGTGCAGCGCAGAGCGCTCGGCTGACGAGGCCCCGCCTGCAGCCGTGACAGCGACACCCCGAGAAGAGACGATGGTGTCACGATGAACAGTGTGTAAAGGCAACACGAAATGAGAGCACACAACCGCGCGGACCCCGCGCCTGCTGTGGGCGGCGGGAGGAGCGCTGGCGGAAGAAGAGGATAAGACTCGGCGGCGCCCTCCTCCGAGCCCCCCGCCCCTGCCGCGGCCGCGCAGCTCTTGCCTGTGGCGCTGTGTGAGCTACCCCCCTTCCCGCTGCGGCGCAGCCGCGCTGGCCGCTCCTTCCCGCCCAGGGCTCCGTCCCGCCCGCTCCCCCACAACCACTGCGCCGCCCTCCCACGGTGGGGGCCCTTCACCAGCCTCGCCTGGGCCGCCCTCTCTCCTCGCCACCCCGCCGCAGCTATTCTCTCCCGTAGGGTGGAATAGAAGGTCTCTCTCTAGACGTAGCTGCTTCCAGGATTTGGTAATGCCTGGAAAGTGGGAGCACAAGGAAAAAGCAGGAGCAAAACTCGGAGAAAGAGGGAGGTTGTTTTGTCATTTGTTCTTTACGAAGGACTGGGGTTATAGTAACAAGGATCCCTGGTGGTCTAGTGGTTAGGATTCGGCGCTCTCACCGCCGCGGCCCGGGTTCGATTCCCGGTCAGGGAAGTTCCGTTTTTCTCACATTTGCTCTCCGTCTCTGTTTTGTTTTGGGTTTCTCTCCGGCCCTCTGCTTCTGATTTTGCAGTTCTCGGACCGTCGGCCGGCTGCTGTGCGAGCCCGAAGCGCCAGAGTCTTAAGATGCACTTGACAGCTTGGAGGAATCGTAAACAAAGCGTGAAAAGTCTCAGTGCCCTGTGCCGGTCGGCAGGGGAAGCCTGACCAGGTGTAGCATCTGCCTGGAGATCTTCCCTTCACAAAGCTGCCTACAGACACCCCAGGCCCACCCACACGGATTCTAGAAGTCATCAGAGGCCTGCGCAGAGGGCCACAAGCAGCGCTGCTGGTCAACAGTTAGAAATAATATAATTTCCTTTTTTTTTTTGTCTGCTCTAACAGTTTAGGGTGTTACCACACCTTCCCCCCTACAGTGAATGGTCATTTAGTGCTATCACGCATATTTGAACTGTGGCAGCAAGGACTCAGTAGGGACTGGAGCATCTCTCTTATGAGGAAAGGATGAGGAAACTGGGCCTGTTCAGCCTTGAATGACACAGCTGAGAAGGGACCTCATCAGTGTCTACAGGTATCTGAAGTGGGGTGCCAAGCAGATAGAGCCAGGCTCTCCTTGGTGCTGCCAAGCAATTGGATGAAAGGAAATGGGCAGAAACTCATGCACAGGAAGTTTCACCTAAGTATGAGGAAGAACTTCTTTATTGTGTGAGGGATCGCACATTGGACTAGATTGCCCAGAGAGATTGTGGAGTCTCTCTCACTGGAGATATTCAAGAACTGCCTGGATGCAATCCTGTGCCATGTGCTCTAGGATGACCCTGCTTGAGCTGTAAGTTTGCAGCAAATGACCCAGTGTGGTCCCTTCCAACCTCACCCATTCTGTGATTCTGTGACCCACTTAGCTGTCACTGGTGTGCATGTGCCTCTCTGACCGAGTGCTGTTTCCACGCGGAGGTGGGAAGGGTTTGTCCCCTGCTCCCCTGTCCTGGGAGAAGGGGGACTGCAATTCTCTGTGGTGCTTCCTCAGATGAGCAACAGACTTTCTCTGTGCAGTGTATTTGTACAGCCCCCACCGTGCAGGGCATATCGTTAGGGGGGTGCAGGAGACATACCAGATATTCTTCTGGAACTGGAAAGAAGTAAACAAAGAGGACAAAGGAATTTTTAATAACTCTCTGCAATTAGCACCCGTCTCCCTCTGTCCTGCAGTAAAGCCCTCACCACACCTTAGAGCTGTTAAGGTTGGAAAAGACCTTTTTAAGATCATCATGTCCAACCATCAACCTAACCACTGCCTTGTTCACCACAGAGCTATGATCTCAAGTGCCAAAGCCACACTTCTTTGAACACTTCCAGGAATCGTGAATCCACTGAATCAAAAGCAGTCTGTTCCAATGCTTTACAGCCCTTTTTAATGAAATAAAAATCCTGATATATAATCTAAACCTACTCTGGTGCAACTTGAGGCCATTTTTTTCTCAGCTCCTAAAAACAGTGTGGGTGCTCCAGCAGGTGGGAAGGGTAAAGGTGTTGAGAACAGGGTAAAGCCTCTTCCAGTCCTGCAACAGTGAGGTGCCTCCCCTCCTCCTCCCAGCGCTCACAGCAGCACACATCGCCTGCGCGTCCAAGCATCCAAATCCAGGGCTCCAGCAAGAACTGCTCTTCTCCACCTGTAGCTCCCCATTTCCACACCTGCCCATGATTTGTAGGGTGAGAGGTCAGTGGGAGGACCTTTTCTCTCACACTGTAATAGTGCCTACCTGTGGTGGGCTCACGTTGTTTTGTTACCAGATGCCCACCCAGCCATTCTCTCACCCACCCTCCTCAGCAGGATGGGGGGAGAAAATAAGATTAAAAACTTGGGGGTTTAGTGAAAGAAAGGGAATATCATGAAAGAAAGCAAAGGCCCGGTACATGTAGCAGTTGCTTGGAAGACAAATATCTTAAAAATTAATCCCTTCCCCTACTCTTCTCTTCTGTTTTATTGCTGAGCACAATGATCATATGGTAGGGAATATCCCCTTTGGTCAACTTGGGACACCTGTCCTGGCTGTGTCCCTGCCCAAACTCCCCCCCTACCCCCAGCCTACTGGCCTTGGGAGGAAGGAGTGTTGGAGGCAGTCTTGGTGCTGGGGGAGCACTACTCAGCAGGGGCTAAAACACTGGTGTGTTACCAACACCCTTCTAGCTACAAACAGCAAGCACAGCAGTGTGAGGGCTGCAATGGGGAAAATTAACAGCACCCCAGTCCACTGCTGCAGGTAAACCAGGAAATACTGATAATAAATGAGTATTATTGTTAAGTTAGACAGACTGCAAAACAGAGGCTAGCACAGTTGGCAGATTATGCTTTAGCAGGGATCCTTCCTACTGCCGGGAGCAAGCCACAGCCCTTGCATCACCCATCACCCTGGCAGTCCACACTTTATGCGGGAGTACTTTGGCCTGATGCAAAAGCATCACTGGAAAAAATGGCTTTGGCTGCCTTTCCCAGGGCATGCCAAAGCCTAGGCAGCCCTCCACTACAGATTGGAGAGTCTCATGAGAAAGGTCCTCCACTATATTCTTCATGACAAAGAAGCTTCAAAGAGGTACAAAGGGATGGGATCACCTTTGCTCTAAGGCAGAAAGCAAACAGTCAAAAGGGCTGTTGTCACCCTTTAGATATTAAGAAAAGGTGCTGTCAAATTATAGTGAAACACCAGGTCCTCAGGTTGCCACCCAAGGAATTATTGCATTCCTATGGCTGGAGGTTCTTAAGAGTGGGCTGGGCAAGTTATCTCATCAAGTCTCAGACTGGGCAATGGGGATGGCTCAGTGGATCTCCTAAGATCCTGAAAGTCACAATTACATGATTTCACCCTGCACTTTCCCCTGTAATTAAGAGTTTACCTGTTAATTAGAGCTCTGTAGGGTTCTGAGATTCTTCTCTCCCTCTTTAATCTCAGTGAAATGCCTTACCAAGTTGGTGGATGAAGTTGCTGCTTTCTGTCAGAAAATGATGGGCAATTTTAGAAGCAGCTAAAATGAATTTCAGGTGTTGACTACCTTCCCAGAAAAGGCATATATATGGTTTTACAGAATAGGAACAGAAGAAGCATTTCCTTTCTCTTTAACTCATTTTGTAGTAGGACATTTGCACGCTCTTAGCACTGTAATCCAGCTTTAGAGTCATCTGGGAAAGGATAATCATATGTAAGATTTTAGAAACATGGGAAAACCCCCAGAATAGCTCTTGCACATGAAGAAAGAGTAATTTCCAATATTTTGTTAGGAATGCTGCATAATCTCTGAAGAAGCTATCTAATGGCCTTCCAAATTGCTTTTCAGTCCAATGCCAAACTTGAAGCTTGCCCTTGCACTGACAGCAAATTTCCACCCAGCAAGGAGTAGGCACCGGTCCTCTTGGCTGGTGTCTTTCCACTTCAGGTCCCGCTGTGACTGAAGGTGTCCTGGTCTGGGATGAAAAGAGCCCAGATCAGTGCTAACCTTGAGCATGTGTTGAAGAGTATCACAGCAGTTTCTGATTCCTTGTTCCTGGACCCTAGAGATGGAAGGAAGGATGTGATGGAGAGAAGGAACTGGGTACTTGTTTTAAACAGGTAGAAGAACTATCCTTCCTAGAGCTTTTGTTGATATTTTTGTTTTACATAAAAAGTAACTCATGATGCTGGCATGATGCTGAGGCCCCAGAACAGGTGGGCTCTTTTACAGAGGACTGGCAGTGCAATCAAAAGCACATCAAATAAGTGATCTGGCTGGAGCAGAGGTATTTCAAAAAAATAGAAGATTATTAATAGTACATTTTCAAAGTGTAGCTGAATTCGCTTCTCATTGTGGTAGATTTTGAGATACTGGCTTGCAAGTATTTTTACTTTCATTTCTGTTCTTTCTCAAAAGTGTGACCAAGTGCTTTCCATCTCACAGCAAAGGTTTATGGGAATGTACTGTAGAAGAAATAAGAATATGGAAGACAATACCTCAACTGTAGATCAACTTAAACCAGCAGCTGAGTCAACTTCTCTTTTGTGCTACCTCCTTTACGTTATAGCCCTACATTAGTTCTACTTTGTAAGTTTTTTCCAGTCTTATATGGAGTATCTTGGCTGTGAGTGAACATAAAATTTTGCATGACTTTTACAACTAGCAATTCTTTGGAAAATGAAAGTTGCCACTTTTTTTTTTTTAATAGGCATATTTTCTACTTGCCCTCATATTTCACTTCAATCTGAACAGCATAGAGTCATGCAGTCGTTAGATTTATTCTGTTCCCAGGACATTCTCTTGGCCGCTTATCGCCTTTTTTTTGTTGTTGTTTTATCGTGAACATAAACAAGTGCAGCTCCGTGGTATCCTCTACAAGGCAACGAGCCTTTGCCTCTTGATATAAACATTGTTGGAACACGCCACGAGGTGGCATCCCGGCCCTGTGTCTGCCACCACCCGCCCGCGGTTCCCGGAGCCGCCCCTCCTCCGGAGGTTTCGGAATTCAATTCCACAGGTTAGCGTTGTGCCCGTTTCATTCCAGTGAGCCACAGAGTAATAAAGGATTTGTATTTGCTGATAAAGCCAATTTCATGTACAAATGAAGCTGTTATAACGGCAAATCAATTGCCTCGTTTCTGAGTTCAATGCTGTACATGGAAACTTTACAAGCTGTCTTTAAACAATCTTAATATAATAGTAAAAATATTAAAAAGAAAAAAAAGTCACGAAGTATTGTCAGGAGTGTGACTCAGACGCTATCGCCTCATCCTATCTGTGGTATTAATACAATGATGACACATACCATTACCAGAGTGACGAAGAACCACGCGTCCCTGAGCGTGTTCACCCCCACAGCCACTCTGTTAGGGGTCAGCAGCACCTCTGCTTTTCACCTGTAGGTTTTGAACTGAAGGTCATGCAGAAGGTTTGTGCCAAGGTGAAGAAGGGAACCACAGTTTCTGCATCCCAGGTCAGGATCCCGGGGCATCAGCTGCCCAAGGACACAAGATAAGGTCTGGTTTCATTCCCTTCTGCATGGATTCACAAGGCTGGTGAGCCATGGGAGCAGTCTGTGCTATGACATTAGTGCTGTCACCATGGCAGTCAAAGGACACAAACAAGGCAAAGTGTTTATTAAACTGATGGGGTGGAAGGAAAAACAAACCCAAAAGATGCTTTCAAGCACACAATCCTTTTTCCAGGCTTTTTTCCCTGTCCTGTTATCTATCCCAATATTCTTTCTATAAAATGTTGCTGTCTTAAAGCATAACTATAAATCTCTTCCCTAGATACAGATTCATTATGAAACACCTTCTGGACAGTAAGATAAAAAACATGACAACCTTATTTCACATCCTCCTAGGACTGTCCCTTGAGAGCTACAGTTGGAAAATTTACTCTGAATTGTGTTTTAAGAGAAATCATTTTATGCAAACCAAGGCAGTTTATTTAAGGTAATGTTAATGAAAGTCCAATGCAGTTTTAATTACCACTCACAGATCTAGATAATACTATCCAAGGACCATTTTTCAGCAAGTCCAGGAGCAGTTGCCATGTCCTATTAAGAAGTACTCTGATCATGAAATTATGAAAGCTCTGATCCTTTTAAAAGTCTGAAATTCTGCAAATGGGCTTTTTAGATCCTTTTTACACTGCCTTGTGGCTACAGTCAATCATTACCTTCTGCCTTTCCATGCTTTGTTTTCCATGTGCTCTTTTGATTAATCACATTTTAGTAAACTATATTGACAACATTATTATGCTGTGCCTAATTTTTGTCTTGCTAGCAGAAAACATAGCTGGGAGGTGCCAGTTTTCCCCAAAAGCAGGAAAATAATAACAGACTAAAAACTGGGACTACAACACATGCTCTGGCTGGTGGTGCTGTCTGCTGCATGTAGCAGGGAATAGCAGCGACCCAGACAAGGACAAGGCAGCTGGGCTGATGGAGGGTGGCCACAGCAGCGTTCCTTCGTGTCTGTGCACCCAAACTGCCCCTGAATCCTTTGCAAGGCACTTTTTTACAGAAATGACAACTCTGTATTCCATAACTGGCATAATTGGTGTTGTGTAAGCTGCAGTTGTACATAAGACATCCAGGAAAATAAATGAAAAAAAACCAGGAATGATCTTCCTGTCTGCTCAGATAAGAGACTACCTGCCTAATTCTCTCAGGATGAGGTTTCGCAGTTTGTTCATTCCCTACCCCAAGCCAAGTAGTAAGTTTCAGATTTCTTTGGACTGCAGCCTTGGGTCAATCAAAATGGAGTTTCTTGCTGTAGCCTGCAAGGTCTTTCATCCCTCCTACACCACTGTGCCCATCTCCCCTTAAGCAACCAGGCTGAAGCTGAGTGTGAAACACATGAGAAGACAAATATGAGCTCCTAAGCTCCTACCACCTTGACACCCCTGCCTGTTGCAAGGCTCATAGGGAGCCTCTGCGTACAGGCCTAACCCAGTTCTGAAATGATCATTCTTGGGTTTACCATCAAGATCCAACCAAGTGTGTCTTTGGTGAGAAAGGGGTGGGAGGTGGCTGGGGATTCTGCTGTGGATGTGGGCAAAATCCAGGTATCTTAAAGATAACTGAAAATCAGACATCTTAAAATCTCTCGTACCAACTGTTTATTGCAGTTTGCTGATCCTCCTTTCAGAGTAAACAGCCAAATGATTAAATGTCATTTAATAAATTCTGATTCTCTTCTGGTCATACATTCAAAAGGGATTTTTCTTCCATGTCATCCATTATGCCATCAGAAATTTGCCTCCCTCAGTAGCATCTGGGCTTCAGGAGAGCTACTATCTTCTGTTAACCAGAAGCTTATGGTAAGGGCTAGAAACTTGAGTTAAAAGTGCTCCCAAGATGATGATGAGTTAGGAGCTAATCTTTCCCCTGGGGTCTGAGGTCTAATTAGACAAGATCAACGACAAGAATTAATTAACACTATTCCCACCTTACAGGTGAGTAGCCAAGGAGTGAGCTAACAAACAAGTTGTATTTCTAATGTATTTAAACTCCCAAAAGTAGCTTGACACCTAAAACTTTTAAAAATCAGACAGAAATGCATCCTCTAAAGTCTTGGTCCTGCAGGGGGCTTAAAAGCATAAACAATTTTGCTTATACAAATAATCCCACTGAAGAGGAATTGTTCCTGTTTCCCTCAGAAGTACATCCTTAGTACCTTTGTAGGACAAGTCCTAAGTCATATTGGTGATGAACTGTAACACTGATTTTGAAAAGCAACAGGGAACCCCCTCTCCATAGCTGAAAAAGTCATTCATGTCAACAATAGCTAAAAAGTATCTCTAACATGCCTAGCTCTTCTTCACTTTAAAGATTATATACAGGAGAAAAAGAGCTTTATTTCCTTTTTTTTTGCCTCCAGTTTGAACCACAGGCACAAAAACACCCCACTGCAAAAGCGGCTCACATGAACAAGCAGGTTTTATATATTTATATTGAATTATTACTTCTCTTTTGTTTTGTTGGTGGCTACTGCTATTGGGCATCCTTGGGTTTTGACGGTCACATCAAAGGAGCGGCTCTGGCGTGAGAACCGGTCAAAGTGAGCCAGATAATTAATGGATTTATTACTGAGGTCGGTTCCCAGGATTGTCGGTGGGCAGCAGCCACTGCTGTGTTGTAATCCTCATTCTCTTGGTAAGGCACATACTGCCTTAAAAAGGTTTAATGATCCAATAGTGATTTACTAATGGGAATCTTTCTTGTCAGTTTAGCAGGCCTTGAAGGAGGACAGAGTGGCACATGAAGGTCAGTTTTCAGGAGTATCAAGAAATGGTTTTATTTGTTTTGTTTTGAGATTCCTATTTGGAGCATTTTTATTCACTAACTGCAATAATAAATTGAAGGGTCAAAGTCATTGTAGCTGGGCAGGTATTGGATAATAATCCAGTAACATAACATGAGGGGGGAAGGAAACAGACATTGGTCAGGGTAGATTGCGGCTGAGGGTCTGAGATAATTATCAGAAAACATTCACTTTGGCTTTTATGATCGACAAAATGAAAATGTGTGGTAAGGGGGACTGAAACAGCCTCATGAAACTGCAGGTTGGCAGCTGGTCCTCGCCACCAGCCCCTGCTGAGGTGGCTGCCTGGCAAGGACCTTTCACCGAGGTTGCATCCCCTTTCTGCTGGGAAAGGAGGGAGGGGGACAACCAGTGGGACAGCTGCCCAAAAAGAGGGCAAGAGAGGGAAAAGGAGAGGAAGCAGCTTTGCCTACCCAGAGGGAAGGAGATGCTCCTGGTGCCCAAGGAGCCAGCGTCCCCACCGCCACTCCCCCTTGCCACCCTGGTGCCTTTTCAGAAAAACAAACCCCAGAAAAGCCAAGAAAAATAAACTTCCTTCTCCTCCACCAAAATACATTTAGAAAGCAACAGGGGGAGAGGGGGTGGGGAGAAAAACAATGTTACTTTATTTTAGGGCTTGTGTATTAAAGCCAAGTGTTGTACTGGTAAGGGACATTAAGAGCTATGTGAACAATCCACAGACCTCATCTTGTTAATCAAGTTGTGAAAGTGTACCTTAAATGTATAACTTTTGTTTTAAACTTGTTGCGGGACAGAGTCCTTTTTCTAAAGAAAATTAAAGTTATTTGTCTCTCAGAGAGATGAAAAAAATACTGCATTCTGAGTTAAATCAAAAGTAAGGGGGGAAAAAGTGTAGGCCTTTACAAAGCTATAATTTTGTCTGCTTAGGTTTATGTATTGGCTTGTAGTCATTTGTTAGATTTTCACTTGCCATACAGTAATATCTATGAGTATTCTTTACAGATAAAACAGTTTTCTTTACATCTTCTATTGAGATACTGTTGCCTGGAGTGTGTGCAGAGGTCTTGCAGTTCACATAGGTAGTGTTTGAAATTTCCCAGCAACCACAATTGCAGTGTTGCATCAAGGTATTTTTTCATCCTGAGGACTTTCTTTTGTAGAAGAGAAAAATCCCAAAAATGAACTGAGTGAAAAGCAAAATTAAGTCAATAACTCAGAAGGACTTTCCTGTAGAATAAGTAATAGCACTGTTCAGATAAACATTGTCTAAAACATTTAGCTTTGCTTGAATTCAATACTGGCAGTTGTATATCTGTAAACAAGGAGTCTGCCTCTTCAGACCTTGAAAGTAATTCAACCAGACATATTTCATTTTATTTCCCGTAATTGCTTCCTTTTGCTTCTGATATTTGAGTATCTAGGGTACAACACTAATTCATGTGTCCCAGCTTTACATTGCCACCATGAATGCAGAAAAATATCCTTTTAAAAAGAAATTCTACTGACATCGTCTTATAATCACCCCCACTGCTGAAGTCAGAGCATTAACAGAACTTCTGAAATTCATGTTGATTGAGATGTTGACAAGTCTTAGTTTTATGGGAGTGATAGATGATAACACATTATCACCAAGTGATCTTGATACTGTTCTATTGTTTCTTCTGGTGAGGAGTCTGATTCTTTGAAAAAAAATAGATCACATGTGAAAATATTATTAAGTTTCAAATCCTGTATCTCCAAAGATGATGCAAGATAGGGAGAAATTCTGTTGCCTGGCCACACGTATTTCATGCCTCTTAAACAACTTGGATTTCCTAGGCATCTGCACAGGACTGGCAGAGGTGACACAGGACACAAGGGAGACCTACCCCCTCCAAAGTGATAGTTGGAGCCCAATTTAGGACATGGCAAATATTTAGACAACTGAATGATGACTAAGTGATTGTGTTTGCACATTCATAGCACTTTACAACTTCCAGCAGTAGCAATTACCAGGATAAAAAACCAAATCAAAATCAAAACCAACCACATCCACCTTCTCCCAAAAAAAAAA
>VYXC01003419.1:1156138-1170579 GCA_013397175.1 Platysteira castanea
ATATTTTATGGAAATGATCTGGAAATTATCTGTCAAAATGTTATTTCATTTATAAATCAGGAAGAGTTTTGTTTACCCTCGAGTGGAGATCTCAGCGTTTCTAGCACCTGCCTGGTGCTCCTCTGCTTATCCTTCCTGGTTATGATCAGATATGTTGCTGCACTCGTTCCTTTGAGACTTTTACACATTAGTTTCCAAGTATTTGCTGTGTAAAATGATGAATTAGAAAAACAGAGCATGAGTAAAAAGTTCTGTGTTAAGTAAAATTAACTCAGGTTCACGCGGTGGCCTCACACAAATGAGGCTTGGATACATGAAGCTTGCAAACAAAGCTATACCAATTCCTTAATCTTTTCTTGAAGTTGAACAAAACTACCAGTTCAATCACTCACATCCTCAGTTGTGTGATCTCAGGCTATCCATGCCTGTAGAAGCAGATGACTTACGGGTTTGCGACTACAGAGCTGGTAAAAGTCCCCTTCACATGTCAGTATTTTCTGATGTTGCATCTTCTGACTAAAAGATGTTTGTGACCTTTTCCTGTTGTAAAGAAGAAATTCCTCATTTACAATAGCCCTAAGAATTTGCCAAAATCCATGTCCCAGGTTTATCTCATGACATCCTGATTGAAATATCATCTTTCAAAATAGCCGCAAATATTTTGAAGGTTCACACTAAGGAGGCAGCAGCATGAGCTGGCACCTCCTGGCAGTTGTTCAGGCAGAGGTAGTCACTGCCAGGAGACGATTATTCTACTTTGAATATATGCATTCAGCCCTCGGCCACAGTAGCCGGTTTTTCTTCTGGGCAGTACCTAATGCCGGATTTCCTCCACTTGCAATCCGAGCAAAGGGAGGACAGGCAGCACCGCCTCTCAATTGCCTGTCTCCTCTCTAGGGTAATAATCTTCTCTCAGCAGCCTAAGTGCTTTTTATTTGCATTGCTGAGGGCTAAGGTTTCGAGCCTGCTAATGCTGAGTGACAGAATTGGTTTTTAGTTTTTTCCTTTTAAGAAAAACATTCTAGGAAATTGCATAACCTGCTTTGATCCTCTTGATAACTGGAATTTAAGGCTGCAAATCCACCCATCGAAAAGTTAGTCAAAGCCAACTGCTTACTGTTGAACAAGCAGCCTGACTTTTGTTTTTGTGGTATGTGCCATGATCTACTCCTAAATTATATAAATTACTAACTTTATTCTTCATCCAGGTCCATTCATCATTGAATGCACAATAGAGATAGAAAAGGGCTGAAGTAAGGTTGCACGTGCACAGCCACAAGTCCTAACTTTTGCATTTTGGTTATGCCAAGGAAACAGCTTTCCCTTGCTCTGTTTTAAAAACTGCATAGACACCTTCAGCTCTGAGCTGTTAGCACAGCTACAACCAAAGCCATCAGAAGCTATTACCCTCTGATGTCCTTCCAACAGCACATGTGAAATACACATCTTCTCCATTAATTTCTCACTTGGAAAATCTTCATCCACTCCCAGAGAGGTAACATTCCCAACAGCCTAGGAATAAGCAGGCTCGAAGGGTGAGCTCTTCATGTCCTCTAGGTGATTCCATTCAAACCAAACCAAACCAAACCAAAAGACAGCACAACAAGCAGTAGTGGAGACCAAAAGGCAACACAACAAGGAATAGAGGACACATCAGCAGCTCATGGATCTGGCCTGTTTTTTGAAAGTGGAAATGGGATAAGCACAAACAGGCTGCACAAATATATCCCTGGTGTGTGTCTAATCAGTGTCTTTTCAAACTGCCTTTTTTTTTTAGAATGAGGCAGTATATTGCATTTGGGGAAACAAATGATGATTTGGGGCACACCAATTAGATTAAAGACCTTAGGCGAACCAAGTCACTGGATACCTATTTTTAATGTGACACATGCCTGGGAGACCTCCTACCAGGCTCTTAGAGGGCAGGTTAATAGTTAACAGCTTAAAGTCAAGTAGGGCTGCAACCTGCTTTTTCATGCAAATAAACCCCACTTTTTATCTACCGGCCATTAATGTCCTCTTTTTTCCTGAAAATACACATTTAGAAAGTGAATGATACCTCATGTGTATGCTGCTAAATATGCCAGTACAGTAGTACAGTGTTTCTGCCCTTAATAAAAAAATGTCATATTCCCCCCAAACAACACTACTTCAAAGAATATCAAGGTTGATTAACAATGTAGGAGTTGCAAGGTTTCTTCCCCCTCTTTTGTCCATCTTTTAAGATGCATCACAACCCCTCCTCACTGAAATGCTGAAGACCAGCTGATTGAGGCAGGAATGGGTTCCAGGTTTAATATTTGGGAGAAAGAATGATAGTGAGCCCAAGCTGAGGCTGCTGAGGCTTTTGATGACAGGTGAAGTGTCTGTCTGGCTGTAGTGTGACTCCCCTTTTTCTGTGCCTCAGTCTTGCCAGCTGTTATTACGGCATTCAGACACGTAAGACTTTGTCCTCGTCCCTATAAACGGAGCTTTCCACACTTTCCACAGAGAGGCTTTGCAGGTCTCAGATGAAACTATAACAAACCCTTGCCTCAGTGAGAATTGCCAAATTAGAAGACCAGAACTTGAAGTAAAAACTACCTTCTCTCATTCCATATATTTGATGACTTCATTGGGTTAAAATTTTCACCTTCAAAACCCTTTGAAAAGCTGAACCTAGAAACCCCAATGATTTTTGGGGCTCTTCAGGGTGGACAGATGGGTTTGTATCTTTAAGCGTACTGTCAATGCAGAGCCAGTTTACAAGCCTGAAAAACAGTGCTGATTTGCTGTTTTTCCCTGCCTATTCCAAAGCACGCTGGACAAGATGGGCTTCCTGGCTAAGCAAGGGGAGCAGATGAGTACAGAGCAGCCAGCAGGCTTGTTACCAGTGGCAGAAAGCGACTGTGAGTCCACAAGTATTCTCAAAAGCAAATAAAAACTGCAACAAATCATCCATAAAACGCAGTCAAAAAGGACTTCATTTAATTAGTGATATGTAAAGACTTTTGCATAGAAAAAAGGTTAACAAAGTAATGCATAAAAGACCGACTAGGTACAGTATTTTTAAAACAAATATTTTAAAGTATATTTTGCATAATGTTTAACATTCTCAATGCTTATTGCTTTCTCCACACAGCAGAGAAATCAAGTGCATAATAATACATGCTGTGTTTTATTTTTATTTTCTTTCCTTTTTTTTTTTTTTTACATAAAATCTCTAGTTCTTGACTGGTTGTATTAAAATACTTAGGTTATTTTAAGTCACTGTAATAAAAAATGAAAGCAAACCATTTTATGCAGCACTAGTTATCTGGGTATTGACAAAATAATTTACTCACATCCCATTAATACATTCATTTTGGTTTGGAATCAAACCCACATTACAATGTTGGCATGTTAATAGCCAATTTAAAAATTGTCCCTACCATAACTTCATTCATACCCAGACTGATCATTCTCCCAGAAGTTGATAGTGAAAAGAAGAGGCATCTTGCACTGAATCGGCTAAAAGTAAATGTTCAAATACAACTAAATAAGTTAAGTTGACCTTTTACAACACTGAGTCTCTTGTATTGGCATGAATCAACTGTATCCAAGTGTGCACGTTTTAAATAGGTGGTTACTTCTGGGTGCATGACAAATTCACTGTTTGTGCAGATAGGAGCTAGCACCATGTTTAAGCCATAAAAATGGGTGCCTCAGGGCTCACAGGCAGCGCTGAAACGTTCATTAATCCCAGCACTGATAAGATAATTGCTTTTGCCAATGCTATGCTAGACGTCACAATTTGGCAAGTCTGTACAAAGAAAGTGAACTAAGGAAGCGAGAACTAGGCCTGTCAAACTAAACATTCTTCCTCAGCAATCTTTTGGCTGAAAAAACCTCTCCCCTTCAAGAGCACGTTCTGCCCTGGAAAAGTATCCTAGTTCTGAAGTTGAATGCAGAATTTCGTTTCTCTCCCATACCATTTCCATACCTGTGCAATGTTATTTGTTTTAGCAGAACACACACACATATATATATTTATTTATTGATTATTTTTTCAATGTCAGGCACTTATGAAACTGGAACTCCTTTTCTAGCCTGCGGAGACCTGGTAGATGCAATCCCTCACCTCTCTGCCAAACAAGGATGCATAGCTGGAGAACTATAAATTCTAATGTCTACGTATTTCTACGTATTTTGCAGGAAACCTCTACGTGCCGATATGGTCACACTGTTACGAAAGCCACTGCTGCTCCCTTAAGGTGCCTCCAGTTAGACAAACTGAGAAGAAGGTGTCACCCCGTGTCCTCTCCGACACCTGCAGTGAGGAGGATAATTGCGCCATTCCTCGGCGGCCTCGCCGGCACCCCTCAGGCCCTTTGGGTGAGGGCTGAGCAGGGAGGGCACACCGAGTCCCGGAGGCTGCGTGTGGGTGCGGGGATGTGTGGGCTCGGGGGTGTGAGCACATGTGCTGAGAGGGAGAGGAGGGAGCTCGAGTGGGAAGAAGTGGGGTGCGGGACTTAAAAGGCTCCAACTTCAGTCCCCCAGGGTCGGTAGGGTTTCGTGCCGCCCCCAGTGCCAGCCTGCTGAGGGCTGGCCGCGGCCGACACGGCCAGCGGAGGGGTGATGGCGGTCGCCGCAGCGACGGCGGCGGCGGCCGCGCTGGGGGGAAGCATGGGGAAGGTGCCGGTGAAGGAGAGGGGGAAGCTCTGCGCAGCAGCTGTGGCTGCTGCTGCCGCGGCGTGAACAGTGGCCGACAGGGACAAGAGGGAGGTAGAGAGAGGAGGGACACAGGGAGCGATGCTGCCAGCGGAGGGAACTCTGAGGGCGGCGTCGGCGTGGGCGAAGGTGGCCGTGAGCAGGGCGGAGCCGTGCGGGGGCACGTCTGAGGAGAGTCTGCACGGGGCAGCGTCGGAGGCGTGGAGTCCGTTCGGCTGCAGCAGGGCGGCCGGGAGGTGGTGGAAGGCGGCTGCCCAGTGGTGAGGGTGCAAGGGGTGGTGGTGGTGGGCCATGGAGGACGTCATGGCAGCAGCTTCCCTCTGAGAGGCACAGGTGCTCAGGTGAGACACGAGTCTAACACGCAGGGGGTCGGACGTGTCGAGACCTTCCACCGAAGTCAGGTACCTCGCGACTTCTGTCAAGCACTCCCGGAAGCCGATGCTCATGAAATCCATGGCCAGGGAATGAGCATCGAAATAACCTGCAAGGGGAGGACAAAAGATGTGTTGAGTGTGGAGCTCCAGTCCTGGCTCAGCCACTGCATCTCCCATTTGCCATTTATGGGTTAAGATGTGCAACAGGAGAAGTTTGTTCTCTGATCTGTAAGTGATCTCTGCGACCATCCCTGTAATGCAAGAGGCTGCAGTTGTTTAGGCAGACAATATACAAATGAAAATAATTAAGTCCATAAGACACTTAAAAAGATACATGATGCCTCTCCTGAAATTCCTCAGCAAGCTGCTGCAGTGCAGTGTTGATCCTGTATGTGTGAATGAGATGCTTATCCACACAAAGAAACAGGCTGGAGATCAGAGAGCTTGCATGTACTACCCTGCCTTTTCTTCCCTACACTGGCATTCATCCTAAAGCTTTCAAACTATTTCTTGACGTTGAGAGATAGTTGTTGTAGCTGCTGCCGGGGTCCCATCTACTTCACAGAGTCATTAAGACAATATGACATACGGTGTTGCTTAACTACAAACGAAAAACATCTTGTGATGACTCTGCACACACACAGTAAAAAGCTTTACTGAGAAAACGTTTTATGTAATGCCATTGCTAATTTGGAGATGGAAGACTGACAGTCATATGGCCCGTGAGGTATTTCAACAAACACCAACTGGTGCTCCACAGGCTGGGGAAAAAAAGCATTCGAAAAAAAAAGTCTTATTAAATGCACATGAAAAGATACTCCCTTTCTAAAAGGGTCGAGCATAAAATCTTGTGTTTAAGTTGCAGCTCTTTGACCACAAAAACCTATTCCAGTTTTTGGAATTTTCCTATTTTAGTTTAAATGTTATCTCCTTGGGAGAATAATATCCTATCCACTCCCAAGCTGGCATGGTGTTTTTCCTCTCACTTTCAGTGAACATTTTTAGGTGTGCATGGCTGTGATGTGTATCAGTATATACAGATCAAGTGCCCCTATTATGGTGAAATGTGGCAGCAGTGCCTTGTACTCTGTCATGAGTACATCTCTGCCTTTCTGAAAAATGCTAGTACTTCAGATGGCTTTTTTCACTTGAATCAATTTTCAAGCTAGAAAGAAGTGCTTCCGTTGCTGCATGCCCCCATTACAGAATTAACCCAGGCATATTTATCGATGTTGCCCCAAATCCCCTGCCCACTATACACTCCATCTTGCCAAATCACGATGGCACTTTTGCTGCAAGCCTACTTGTTCATCTGAACCTGAGAGGAACTCTAGCTCGGCAGCAGATCAGCGAATATGAGAGGTTGAGGACTCCTGTCAGCAAGCGCTGACTCCTCACAAGTTTCTTCCTGCCAGGTCCACTGCGACTAATGGTTTGAGCGAGCTCCTGAGAAACAAAGGCCGAGCGTGCCAGCAGTGGTGAGATAGCAGGGTACCTTCTCGGGTGCCAGTCAGCCTGGCGTGGGCACTGCTTCTGCGCCGGAGGCTCCAGGACCTCCAGCAGCTTCAGAAGGGCTGACGCACAGCCAAAACCACTTCCCAGCTCTGGCCACGAGTCAGCCAGCCTGGGAGTCCTGAGAGCACTCGGCTCAAGCCAGGGCTTCCCAGCCTCCCTCCCTCTGGACCAGAGAAGATGTGGGGGATGTGGTTGTCACCAGCTTCCCCTGAATCTGGGCTACTGGCTCTGTGACAAGCCATCCCAAAGCCCTGGTGATCCTGGCTCCCTTTCAGTCTCCTATGGCGGCCGAGACATGAAAACAGAGGGTAGATGAGAGCTGGGACTCCCAGGCTCCATTATATTTTGATGGTTATCTTTTCCTGGTTTCCCCTTTGCTGGCTTCCCCCTTCTGAGAGACACTTAAAAATGTTGTTTCTCATTTCCTTCCCAACCCAAGAAAATCCTCCACCATGTGCACATGCCAGCGTTTTGTAGTGAATGGGAAGTCTTGGTTTTACTTCATCTGTCCTGGTAACCCACCTGCGCTGCACACAGGCCACAGGTCACTTGAGCTACATGAACCCAGGCACTGACCCAGGTGTCACTCACTCAAGATAAATTTGCAGTGAAGCTGCAATAAAACCACACTGAGTTCTCAGCAAGCAACTCACCGTTGACAAATCACTCCTCCCCTGTGCTTGCTTGCACTATCAGCAAAAAGCCCTGGCCTTAGGCCAAAATAATAACTCAATGTGAACAGGAGACCACTGTCCACACCTGTGCCAGGGCGGCGGAAACACGGAGTCTGCACAGGACCTCAGAGGCATCTGCCTGCCTGCCCAGGCAGCTCTGAAAACAGAGAAGGGGTAGAAGTCATCTTTCTTCTGCTGTGCCCACCTCGGGATCAGTGTGCTGAGCAGTGGCCAACCCCATCCTGACTTGCCGAGCCCCATGCATTCCCCATCATGGATGTCCTCCTTTCTGCGTGAGGAGGAAGTCAGTCCTCAGTGCAAGGGAGCATATGGGTAATCAGGACCCATTTCTCCTTCCTGCAATAATAAGTTTTTGCCCCTGGGAAAAATGATGAAACTAATTTTTTTGCTGATACAAAAAGACCCTTCTGGCTCACAAGATGAATTACAAAGTGACAATAACTACACTTGCAAATAAAACAAACATCTACTTTAAAAGTACTCTAAGAAATTATATTTAAAGCTGTTAGATTGCAAAGTAAAACATTAAGTGAGCAGGAAATGCAGGCTTCAACTTTGCCCGGTACTAATTCACAAACCTCTTTTTCTTACAGTTTCTTAATCTGTGCAGTGAGATTACTCTTATCTCTCAGACAAAAGCAGCAGATAAAGCGTAGTATTTGTGAAGCAATCGGGTATTTTTTTGATGGGCCACCCACTGTGGATCATGGTGTGAAAGGCAGCTGTGGAAATAAGCTTGCATCGCCTTTCCCCGCATCACAAAACTTCATCCTTCCCCGCACTGCCACAGCCATGCCGGAGCATGGAGAGACATGGCAGCAGAGACCAACCAAAGAAGAGAGCAGACTGCAAGACCTGGGACTGCTAACAACATCCAGCTTGTCCAGCTGCAGCCAGAGCCTGGGCCAACACCTCTCTCTGTCCCGCAGCTCCTATGCCAGGCACTTCGTCCCCTGCCCCACTAGGCCACCTGACCTGACCCATTTATAAAGAAACCTGTCACATACTTTTTTTGGGTGGAGAAGCAGGGGAAGGAAGATTCCTGATAAATTAGGTCTCCATTTGGGTTAACCTACTGGCCATCCCGCTGCCAGTGCAGATATCGGAGGGGTGGGAGCTACTGCAGCTCCTCAGAGGAACAACGTGCAGCGTGAAGTGGGGGTCAGGCTGGGATAGCTGAGCCACACGTCGGTCGTGTGGGAGGATGAAGCAAAACAGCCACTACTTCCCTCAGGAGCCGAGTGCTGTGTGCTCCATGCGCTGAGTGAGACAGAGCTTGTGGAACTCCAGCACACAACCACACGATTAGAGACAGCACCATCACTCAGACACGCAGAGGATCCGAATCACCTGAATCCAGACTGCCCAAGCAGTCTGGCATTCATAACTTCTTCTAATTTAATTCTGCCATTTCATAACTTCCAAGAGTGTAGCTGTAGCAACTAGAGTGCTTTCTCAAGGATTTTTTTACATATACACATTAACTTTCTTTTTTAAATATTGCACATTTTCTGAGGAATCAAGAGGCATGTCTGTTACCTGATGGGCAATAAAATTCCTTTCATCTCTTATCAAACAAGTTACCCACAAATTTTAAGTTTAAATGGACTCCTAGAAAAAACTCCTTAACACCTAGAAAAAAGGTATGTCAGCTTGGTGTTAATTTTCACAAATAACAGAACACCAGCCTTCAACTTGCTTTCCTATAGCCATCTGTTGTTAGGCATGCACTGATTCTAAGCTGAATCTTCTAATTGCTGCAAGGTACGGAGAGGAGTATAATTCAGTCATGTGCTAAAAACTTTGATCAAAAAAAAAAAGTAAGAGAGAGAGAGAGAGAGAGCAGCAGTTTTTTTTCTAGCCTTTACCTATATGGCACAGTGGGTAAGAGAAGAATCAGCTGGTTTCCATTACAACAATTCAAAGCATGATCACAGTTGATGGCATGGGACGTGGGACCATGCTTACGGAATGCCAGCAAGTTTTTTGCTCCAAATAAGTTCCAAAATCATGACTACACAGAACACCTCGTGGGTGGCTGAAACCATTTGGCCTCCAGCCTTGGGACTGTCAGCTTGCACAAGCGAGGTACACTCGACTCCCGGCGCTCGGCTGATCTAGTGGGTCAGCCAGTGCAGCCACTGCGTCATGCCAGCACCCATTAACAGGCAGCTACGCCGGCCTCTGACACACAAATATAGCATAGAATTATGAGTGCAGAGAGCATTGCCCGCCCATCTGCTTTATCAGATACCTGGAGCTGCATAGAGCAAGACTGGGTTTTGTTCTGGTGAATGAGGTGGTCTAACCTGGAATTGAAAAGTCTTTCCAGAACAAAGAAAACATTTAAACATAAACTAAAGTTCTTCTCCGTTCACTTCCTTCGGTTTAGCTGCTCAATAATGAGGTTTAGCATCAGGTTTTTTGCTGCACAATTGTTGCCACAAACCTCCTGTTTATGTTTGGTGTTTGTGTATTTGTTTTGTCTCCCTGTGCAGATTTCAGTGCTCTTTGGAAACCCCAAACAAATCTCTGACTGGGCTGCCTGTGAATGAAGCCTTTACTCCCACAGTGTTATGAAAGCAAACACAAGCCCAGGGTCAAGTGCTTCTTTTGTCCCAGTAGTTCTTTCCCACGAGTTCAATCCTGCCATTAGCATTGATTTCCACTCCTTTAATCTGGAAACGCCTATCATAGCTCCTCAAAGCACTTTTTTTTGCCGAGATTTCCCCAAATATTAGAAAAAAATTCGTTGGCTCCTTACCTTTACCTCCTGTTGCCTGCAGCATCTTCAGATGATCCACTGTCATTTGCAGTATTTCCGCTTTTTCTAATTTAGCAGATCCCTTTGAGATAAGAGACACATATAAATAAAGGCTTACGAGTACTAGAAACTTTAATTTGATATACTTTCCACTGAGCTCAGCCTTATGGTTTCAATTTCCCCTATCATTAGGACATTCTCAGCTTAATTCTTCCGTGAGCATCTGCTTCCTAGACTTTGTCTAAGGACTAATACCATCTCCTATATACTGACACAAGAAGCAGCAGCACAATTTCCCTTTATTAGGGCTATAGCTCAGCACAGCTCTGGCCTTGAAGGTAGTGTAGAGACGACATCTTCATGAAATGAGAGAAATATGTAACTTTCTGGACTTGCTTTTTAACAACAAACACAAGTGGAGAGGTGGCGGGAGGGGTCTGTGTGGCCATCGATTAAGACCCTGCTGCAAGGTTATTTTTTGTGCTATTACCAGTAGGTGTCCCTGCGGACACACACCCCGCACTGTCCCTCTCTTAATGGCCTGTTAATTTTCAACGTGTCATTTGGCTGTTGAATATTCCATTCTCATTTTTTGACTGAAAAAACTGCCACACAGTCCACAGTATTTTAAGTTAGTGAGAGGCCTACTTTGCAAGGACTAAATACTGTGAAAGAGTGTAGCTCCTCTGTCAGTAAAAATCTTTTCTGACACTGAGAGTAGCTCACAGAGCTACTGGAAAAGGTACTGGAAAAGTACAAAGTACAACTCAAAATGCAGTATTAGTATATCAATGTATAAATAAAACTGTTTTGCTGGGTAGCATTCCCTTCAATACTTGGAGCACACCCAGACAACACAAATGTTATTCCAGTGCAAGAGATCATCCCTTGGCATCAGTAAAAATCAAGGCTGCGCAAGCTGCAGCCAGCAGTGGATCGCATCCTGCAAGCCAGTTTTTTTCTCTTAGTTATCATCTGGGCCACCTCACTGTCTCGGTGGGCTTCACCCAGGTTGCACATGTGTGAGTTGGGCAAAGCTTACACCATGCTCTGCATCCCCGCTTCAGAGCGTTCATCTCTGCCACACTCGGGAGGAGCACCGTGGTTTGGGCAGGGAGGGAGGCGGAAGCGAAACTAAACCTCCAACTTGGAAACTCCAGTGAGCTGAATGTCAAGGAGCTGGGAAAGGACTGATGACTGTCCTCGGCATATTGCAGGAAAATGGTGGGACTTTCTGATTCAAATACAGCACACGCTCATTTTTACGGCAGTGCATTTTTTTCAATCTGCTTATTGCTTTCAATGCTTTCCTCGTACAGAGGTTGGTGCGCGTGTGAAGTTTTGGTCAGAATTCCCCATTTTACATGCAACTACATCCTGTAGTTTTCTCAGACTTCATCTTTTCCACAGACACTGTACAAGCAGCCTCAGTGAGAGTGACTAATAGCTAAAAACTGCATGGTGCTGGGTAATTTCCAAAGGCTCTGTAGGACTTGTTTTATAATGTTTGTGGTTTTCAAGAAATAAACAATAAAATGGGACAAACAACTGTTGTCTCTTGCCCCTGTTTATCTAGCTGAAAATATCCCTGTCACTGTTTTGCCAGAACGAACGCAAGGACACAGTGACAACTACCAGTTACTAAAGTCATATTGCAGGTGACACAAGTGATGCTCTCAACCAATACTTCAAAATTTTTTTTTAGCCAGCTTTTGCTCAGGCCAGGGATGAAACAGGCCTAATACGGTGCAATGTTTGCCACGTAGTTACCACTTACATTCAGCACCTCCCAATCCTGCTCTCAGATTTTACTTTCTGGGTTTTTTTATTTTACTATTACAAGTAAGTCAGGTTATTTATTTTCAGATGTTTCATTTTTATTGAAACATAGTATCAGTTGCACATATCCATAGATCTTCAGACACTTCCAGCAAAACAGGAACAAGATCAACTTCTGAATCAAAGCTCAAAAAATAAAATTCAAAATACGGAAAAAAATTAATTTGTAAGGAAAAACCAAAAAGGCCTTTTTTTTTTTTACAAAGCATTGTATTCTAAGCTTTTGGTCTGTACTTTCATGACCAAGGAGCTGAGCCAAAGTTAACTGGATCCTTCCAGACCTCCTACTAAATACTTTCTCACTGAAAGTCTATCACTGACTTCCCTAGCTCACACAACATGGGCCTATTCCACCTCCTAGTGCACTGGTTCTAAAGAGTCATCTTAAAACATGAATAATCCAGAGTGTCTGCTCCCTTTTCAGGAAACCGGGTTGATTAGTTTGCAACGGAAAGTACAGATTCGACAATAAAGGTCTCTTAAAGTAGCAGCAAAGTCGATTATATTTAAAGATTTACACAGAAGGCTAATTTACGTACAGGTTTGGGGGAGTTGTGTTGGGTTTGTGTATCTTTTTAAATTTAATATAGAGTAAAGCACATTTTTAACAAAACCACTACTGGAATTCATCGAAAGAACAGAGGCAACATGAACACAGTTACCCTTAAGGGAAAAACAAGCCAAAGAATGGAAATGTTTTTCAGCCTTATAATGAATTATGTTTCTAATAGTTTTGCCACAACAAAGCATTTTATTGAAGTGCCTGCTTTGTGCCAGATCAGGACACATACAGTATTATTTTAATGAGATTTACAAGAGAGCCAGCATTGCCAGATGAGATACAGAATTTATAAAAAAAAAAGAAAAAGCTTACTTGTTTTTCAAAAGCAGTTGGCACAAGCCGCCTCAGCTCTGATAAACTGTTATTTATACGATCACGGCGCCTTTTCTCTATAATCTATTCCCAAAAAAACAAAACACATTAAGTTTATAAAAAATGAAGGGCAAAATCACAGCACATATGCAAACTGTCAAATGCAAAAATAATTAAATGAAACATACCCCTCTTCTTTTCTTTCTGGCCATGATCTGAGATGTTGTTGTTGGGGAATTTGATCGAATGACAGAACTATTACTTTGCCTGCGAAACAATAAAAGTATGTCAGGTGTTGCACAACTTGACACAACTCTGAAGACACTTTAGGTCACCATATTATGTATGCATAGTCCCTCTCATGCCATGTTCAATGCTTTTAAGATGTGCTTTGCATTGCACAGTGTTTTTGAAGACAGAGACACATTTCAGTTCTGACTGCCCCAGCACGCATTTTGAACTGACAGAACACTGCTGGAAATAAAGTCCTTTTCTGGAGACAGTTCACTGTCCAGCACAACAGATTTAATTTTCTTTGCATATAAAACCCTGCCTACCAAGTACAGGCTGAAGAACCAGGCCCAAATCCACACGAACCATCTCTGTATGGCAACAGCAGTGGTAAGTGCACGTACCCGATGACACAACCTCTGCCAAGCCTGCTGGGTTTTGACGTTTCTGCCCAGTGCTAGACAGTCAGTAGATGCTCAAGTACAATGCCAGGTGCCCAGCCCGGCTCTGTTGCATTGTCCAGTGGCAGAAGCAGTATTCAAAATCTGCTTTTAAAACTATACTTCCCGTAAGTACGAAGTGGCTTTTATTTCATCATGAGTGAGCAAAAAAAAAAAAAAAAAAACCAAAACAAAACAAATCAGTATCTTTTAATATTCATTTAGCCACTGATGAGGACGAGATGGGGCTCTGGTGCAGGAGCCTCTAAATTGGCAGGAGCAGCCCTGAAGCCCCTCGGTGTCCCCGCAGCACGCCCAGCGCGGCCCTCCCTGGGCAAACAACCACTGCTCGCCCCCGGCTCGCACGCTGGGTTTGCCGAAGTTCAACTGCTGTGGGTCCCTGCCTACTTTCCACGGCTCATTTCCCACTGGCGCCGGTTCCCTTAGGTTGTTCGGCCTGATCAGGAGCGATTTTGGAAAAGGTCTGATTGCAAATGGCAAATTAAGCGGAGCTAATGAACCGCAGCCCGATGGCTCACAAAGCTACTGGAGTGCTCCGCGTAATTTCGAGGCTCGGGCAGTCCAAGCGCGGGGCTAATTTTTGGTGGGCTATGAGCGAGCTGCCAGCTGACCTGGAGGGGGACGTAACAGCTCTGCCCTCGGGGGGCTCCCCCCCCCCATCCCGAGGGGGTGTCCGGGTCTCCCCCTCGGCCTGTCTCAGCTCGGGGCGCACCCCGGCCCGCAACACTGACAAAGACGACGGCCCCGGGGGTGCCCCACTTACCCCGAGTAGTTGTTCTCGCTCCCCACGTCTATAGTCTCGTCCATATCGCTGTCTGAGGTAGTTTCCTCGCAAGGTCGCTTCATCGTGTGCACGGAGCGGGGGCAGAGATAAATAAATCCGGGGGGGCTCCGGGCACGGCACGGCTCGGCACAGCACGGCTCCGCACCGCCAGCAGAGCAAACCCTCTCTGAGGCGCTTTCCCACGCCGCGGCACAGCCTCAAGCCCGACGGCCCGC
>VYXC01003419.1:1171021-1262157 GCA_013397175.1 Platysteira castanea
CCCGTCCCACTGGGCTCCACGGGCGTACTGAGGGCTAGCGGGCGCTCGCAGGGCCAGGAGCCAAGCACGGCGGTAATCCCTGCTGGGAACAACTTGGGAGGAAGTTTAGCGTCTCGTATACCGGAGGATCTGTAGCAGGCGGGTTTTATTTTGCTTTTGTTTGGGATTTCCCCACCCCGTTTGTTTATGTTTTCAAATTCCGGATTCCTGACAAAATACATTCGGAGTGGTATGTTCTAGGCAGAAATTTAATCTTTCAACTTTGGTGACTGTCCCTGTCTGCCTGTTCCCCCCTCCATCCCCTTTACCACCTTCCTAGGAACATTTTTCTCCCGCCCCGGCTGCCGGACGCTGGCCGAGAGGGGCCGGGGGGGGGCGGAGAGAGTTCGGCACCAGCTTGGACACCGACGCGTTATCCTGACTCTGGGCGGCACACGGAGCCGCGGTCGCTCAGCGTCCCGGAGCACTTGCAGGCTGGCGGAGAGGGGGCTGCCCTTGCCACGACTCGNTGCTTTGTCGGGACAGGGGCAGCCCCCTCGCCGCCCCGCCTGGCCGCCCGGGGCTGCGGGTGCCCGACCCGGGCTCCGGGGAGCAGCACCTGCCGGAGAGAGACACGGGGAGCGGTTGCCGGCATCGCCGCAAAACGACAGAGCGGCGGAGAGTCTCCCCTTCAGCGCGGCGTGGCCCCGCGACCCTCACAGTGGCATCGGGGCCGCCCTGCTCTCGCCTCTCCCGGTTTCCAGGCGGCGAAAGCACGATGCTGCTCCGGACGGAGGGAGGGACGCCCGGCGGGTCGGGGAGAGAGGCAAGAAGGGCCGGAGGGGCCGATGACTCCGGCTTTCCTTTCGGGGCAGGCTGCGAGCTCGACGGGCCGGAGGGAGCGGGCACCTTCCCGGCGAGGCCCCGCTCGGCAGAGCCGGTGCTGCTTCTGCCTGCGGGCGGAGTTTGCCCCGGCTGCTTTATATTTAGCAGCCGGCGGTACCAATGACTCAGTTTTCCACTCGGTTAAATCCCGTGAAAGGTACAGGTGGTTTGGTTCGTTCTCGGGTGTGCGTGCGGCAAAGGGCCGTGGCGAAAGAGAAACCGGCGCCAGCTCTTTTGTACGCCGACATCCGCCATCTCTGCAATTATATTTGGTGGCACGTCGGGTGTTTGCCCTTTCATGTGGATGTTGCTACTATGTAAAGGAACAGCGGGATTTCATGCCTCATTGCCCTACCGGGACATCCTTTTCATGCCCATGTTTGCAGAGTTACTAAAAGCTCCGCGGCTGCTCAGACTCAACAGAAGCGAGCGGCCGCGGGAATGGCGAAGACAGCTCCAGGGAACTTGGGACGCACTCCCCACAATGGCCCCTTTGATGGGATCTGAACAACAAAAAAAAAAAAAACACCAAAAAAAAAAACAAAACCCCAAACCAAAATACAAAAAAAACCCCAAAAAAAACAACAAAAAAAAAAACCAAACCAAAAACCCATGAAAAAATCCCCACGAACAAACAACCCAAAAAAGTATTGGGATCTCTCGGGAGAAGTGGACTAGCAGGAGCAGCCTGTGGCGCCCGACTGCAATTTGAAGCACAAACGCTTTAGAAATCTGGGATTAGACTCAGCAGTTTTAGTGCTCGACGTGGGGGTTTCTAAAGTATTTTTTAAACCCCAATAAACAAAAAAACCCCTCCGCCCAAATTCTCTTTCGTTGTCTGTACTGTAACGACACAGGGAGATCTGAGACAGCCGGGCCTGCTCCCGCCCGGGACCCTCGTGCTAGGGGCCCCGGGAGCGGCCGGGAAACGCTGCCCTGCCTCAGACATCGCCTTTCAGAGCGGGGCGAGGTTTGGTAGGTCTGAGTTAAAAGTCCGTGTTACCCGGCCTGGGCTGCAGCTGCTCGAGAGGCGCCTGCAAACACGGAGGGGGGCACAGGCTCGAGCGTGGGTGTCCGAATCCCCGCTAAAGCACGCGAATTACCCGGGGATGTTGGTGCGTTTCTGAGCTGTCTCGGGGTTTTGCACAGAAATCTTTTATGTCACGCGTCGGTGCCGCTGGATTTGTAATTTCTGCTCACTCTGGAAATAGCTCCTGCTGCTTTGTGGTATTTTTTTCCCCTGGGGCACAAGTCCCGCATGCTGTTTTCCTGCAGAAACCTGAGCTATCCTATGGTTACCTCCCCGAGTAGAGCTTATGTCAACGTCGTTTGTCGTGGATCCGGCTACTAAGTCCTCCTGGCAGCCTCGCTGAAGTCCCTCCTCCGGGAAACTTCTGTTTTCATTTTGCCCAGATTAGTTTTTCTTTTTGTTTTTAATTATTTTTTGAGAGATCTACCTGCTCCTTGGGTGAGAAATTACGGGCTTTCCCGGGACGCACCGAGGAAGGCAAGCCCTTGCACCTCTGCCAGGTCTCGGGCTAGCCCCTGCGACAGGTGCACTGCCACAGGCAGGGGCTCCGTGGGGCAGCAGCAGCACCGCGACCCGCGGGCCAAGCCTCTTGTGCTTTGGTCCTGTCTGTACGGCTCCCGTGTCTCTTTCTCCAGTGGCCCCAAAGGCGTGGAGCCCGGGAGCACTTGCTGCGGCGGGATTGCCCGCTCAGCTGGCAGCACGCAGCGCTGACAGCCACGCAGTCGAAGCCCAGAGAAACGCGTCTTTCTCCCTTCCCCGTTGCTTTTTCCTCCAAAGGGAAAAAGCCGGGAGAACTCGCCGCTTCCCTCCAGTCTGGAGGCCCCGGGGCAGCCCCCGCCCTCACCCACCGCCAGCAGGGAGAGCTGCGTGGCGACCCTCGCTCCCCGGAGTCCCCCGAGCAGCTTTTTCCCGGGAGAGGCAGCCCCGGCCGGCGGGCGGGCGGGCGGCGGCTCCGCGGAGGCTCCCCGGCCCGCAGGCTTCCTGTCCCGGCCGGGGGGCGTCGGGGGTGGTCAGGCAGCTCCCTCTCCCTCTCCCTCTCCCTCCCTCCTTTCTGAGTTCTTGTGGGTTTGTTGTTTGGGGATTGTTGTTTGTTTGTTTTTGCTCTCGGCAAACGTGGTGCTCTCTGTGGCTGCGGGGCCTGGTGGGTCACACGGGGCCAGCCCGGCGCTCCGGGGCGCGGTGCCGCCGGTGCCGCCCGACGGTGGCTGAGCCCTGGGGGCGCTTCCAGAACCGGCTTGCCAAATAAGCAAAGCAGTACATTTCTTGCTACATCTAGACAGCCGGCTCCCGTAGAGAAGCGTCTGCTCCGTCCCCGAAAATGAAATTTCCTATCCCCCGAGATTTCAGGATTGCCACTTTTACATGTCGCTGTGAGCCGTTTAGGATTAAATAGTTAGAGGTTTTACAGACTATTTAAAAAATATGCGCGGCCTTCTGAAGGAGCTGAAGTTTTGCTCAGCAGCTCTCTTCAAGGGGACTCAAGATTGTCCCGAGTTTCTTTACTGAACACGGGAGGCACTCAGACTCTAAGTCATAGAGCAATTTTTTTTTTTTTTAATACTTTACTCTCTTCTTCTTAAAAAAACATTTGCGTCCCATATCCTTCCCTCAGTAAGCACACTCTTAGGGATAACTGTTTTATTACTTTTAAGTTACTTTCTCCTATTAGGAAACTCTTATGAACAGGAGAGAAATGCAATTCCCATTCTTGGACTATGGACGATGACGCTGTATTTTTTTTTCTTTTTCTTGATGGACTCGTCACTAACTGCCAGGAGAACAAGAGAAAGAGCCTTCTTGATTTTTTTTTTTTTTCTCCGATGTGATTGTAAATAGATGGTTAAAATGATTTCTGGCCACATTCATACCAAGGTGGGATGGATAGACTGAATAAAGCAGAGAGCTGAGGAAATCATGTCTGACTGAGCTGAAGGAAATAATGCTCAAAAAAAAAAAAAAGAAAAAGAAAAAGAAGAGACCTTAAAACGTGTGGCTCTGCCTAGACAGTGGCTACACACGGGTCGAAGTGGGTGCATGACATTCCATGCAAGTTTGTATTGTGGAGGAGTATTTGACTATTAGCTGGGCTGTAGGATTTTTGCCAGTGGATCACAGTAGGGCCTGATCCACAGGTGATTCCTGCGGTAGTACAATAACCCCACAAATACTGATAAAATTGCAGTGCCCTGAGATGGATGCATTTGCTCCAGCAGATCAGTTTTGGGAAGGATATAAAGTGCACAAAGACTTGCTACAATAAACTTAAATTTCAAGCTGAAGATGATGGGGAAAAAAAGTAGGAAGGAAGATGCAGTGGGTATTTATAGACCTTTCTAAGTAACAACTTTTAATATTTATCACTGAGCCACACCTCCACAGATCTGATCTTGGTCAAGTGGCGAGGTTGACTATTGGGTTTTTAGGCTGATCACAGAAAACATAAGTCTGCATCTCCTGTAGTGTGTCACACTATTTCTCTGCTTTTGGTGCCTACAGAGGTCAATGAATGCACTCTCCTGGGTCGAGTGCTTCCTCCTGGCCCCTACTCAATAGGTGCTGCATGTTTGTCCAGTCCTCCCATTCAAAGCATGAAATGCTCTCCCTGAGAGCTGTCACTACGTCGTAGGTGACACGGAAAGACAGGAACACCTCCTCTGGCTCCCACTGTCTGGTGATAAGGAGGGTGATTGAACAGCACCCCAAGGAAGGGCGGCTGGAGACGACAAACCCTGCATTGAGAGCCTCATCCTTAACTCTTTGCACTTTGGCATACGTCCTATGTCCTGAGTTCAGGCACTCAGGAGAATTAATTAAATTAACAAAAGGTGTAAATTAAAAGTGTTTGTGAACTGTTTTGAAATTCAATTTGCAGGCTCTTTTTCACAACAGAACTGGCTGCAATTTGATTTAAATTAATTCACTTTCAGAATAAAATAACATTGAATAGAGTAAAAGCAGCTTTAATTTTGAATGGATGTCTACATAGAATTGTTTGTGGTTTAACAAATCCACTCTAAATATTAACTCTGTTGATTTTCCTGGGCATTTCCATCTAGGCTAGTTTGCTTTGTGCCCCTATTTTAGGCTCCTATCAGTAAAACTGAATTAGTAATTGCCTGCTAAACTTTAAAGTCATTGTGTGAAGGATCTTGGTAATGACAGCATTTTGCCTGATACTCAGCATATATTTTCTGCAAAAGCCAGGTCTTGATTTTTTATACATGTGAAAAGTTCTTGCCTGGTAATATTTTATAATGACTGTACCCAGCTGTACACGACCGAGGAGACAGGCAGCAGTGGAGAATTACAGCATCATTGAGGATTTTAGACTTTCACTGAACATCTCCTTGAATTTGGCTCTCTGTTTTCTTCGAAGACTATGGGCCAAGATTTAAGAACTCTCTAACTTCAGTCATCTTAATGAACAGCTTCAATGGTGTTAAAGGGAACTAGGGCACTTCCTTTACTAGTGGAAATCAGGCCACTTAATTACCTCACAAAAATACACAGAACCTAATCTCACAGTTTTTTTGCACAACATGAATTATGAACTTTAATCTATTTTAGAGGTAGCGCTATTTAAATCCATAGATCTGTATCAAGAACAAAACTATCCTATTATAATGGAAATAGAGGACTTGTAAAAATGAGCACATAATCACAGCTTTCTCATTGAAACTCATTTCTGTTGAAATAAATTTTCACAGTGGTGAAGCATGGTTTAATTCACTAGTAACTGTGGCAAGTCTAGATAAACACATCCTGTGTCAGAAATGGGGACCTTCTTGAATTTTTGTAATAAAGCTTTGGTGAGTTTTGAACTAAAGGAATTTTATCTTTTTTTTTTCTTTTTTTTTCCCAGTTCTTTCTTCCTTGTCACCTTTTTACAGCATTTTTCCTTTATTTCTTTTATCTTTTTCCTTTATTTCTTTTATGTTTAAATGGACCTTTTTTTTGGTGCTTTTTAGATGCCAAAAACTGGAGAATTGCCATTATTTGAGTTTTATTGTTGGTTACTCCTTTAAGATAAAAAACCCCTATGCTTTCCAGACAGATAGGAAGGAACCAATTTTAAGGGAGTGCTAAGGTTTTAGACAAGATTTATTTATGAAATAAAATAGTGTATCATCTCCAGGCTTCAAACCTAGCTGTTATAACAAAGCACTTCACCTAATGTTCTCAAAATACTCCTTTATACAGACTGCACATGTGATAGAAATAAACAACCCCAGATATTCTGGGTAGATCCATGGTATTTTAGCAAACTTCCTCAGTAACATAACAGTAGTCCTTACTGGCACTTGGAAGGGACTTTGAAACTACAGATCTTGCAAAGCTAGGTAAATAAAAGGACACAGTAAACATCTGCTTGTCAGTAGAAGAAGTTACAATCTCTGCAAATAAAAAAATATTAATGAAAACATCTTCCAGGTCTCTGAAATAAAACATGTGGAGTCAACAAGAACACTCAACTGGTAAAATTTGTACGCAAATTAAACAGACATAAATTCAATCAAGAGCCAGGGTCTTACACCGCAGAAGAGTTTGGATCAGGATTTTCTGTCAAAGGGAAACTGTTTCTCCCTTCAACTGCAAGTTTTACATACTGCCATGAATGTACGTCCACGTAGAGACCAGTTCATCTAAACTACAGGAAATTCCCTTTTGTCAACCGCTGTCCAAGGGAGAGAAGTTGTCTCTGTTCCATTCTGATCAGGCTTGTGTCTTACAACAGCCTGTGCTTAAACAAGTATTTTTGTGATTCTTTAGTTAATATTGTGTTTGATCCTGCTGAGCCTAATCAGGAAAACCTGTGTTGACTGGATATGACTTTTGCTTCAAGAAGGAAATTGAAAAGCTCTCTCTGCGGGAACTGGGCCTAATTCCAATTTTCTTCTTGCTTCTAAAAGAAAACAATTTTTTGAAGGTATTTTTGATTTATAGTGATAAACTTTTTTCTCTCCTTCAAAATTATATTAGTTCGGGGGTATTTTATTTTAACATCTTTCTAATTAATATTATTCTGTGTATTTTTTTTGTTACACAGGGTTGAAAATAAATACATCATATTACAGCAAAGATAGGTCGGACTTTGAGAGGAAAGCTCTGCAGCTCTGAGGACATATCAGACTGATTGTCAATGACTTAAAAATGTTCACTGTTCTTTCTGGCAAAGGAGATGAAAAATTCTGTGCAGATGGAAGGCTCTCCAAAATGCTAAATGTTTTCCTTTGTTTGGTAGGCTGTTTTCTTGTGTTTCATTTTTTTATGGCAGATGTTAACCAAAGCACATTTTCAATTACTGTGAGAGTAGTTTGCTTTTGGTGCTTGCCTGTTCTGCGTGGGGGCTGGTGCTCACCTTTGCAAGGAACAGAGGTGCCATTTTCAGACCCATGCTGTTCCTTTTTTCCAGCTCCATCGCAGGGTCTGGGGTGGCTGGCAGCACTTCCTCAGGCCTTCAGCCTGGGAGTCTCCTTCCCTGGATATATTCAAAAGCTGTCTGGACACAATCCTAAGTAATGTGCCCTAGGGCGCCCTGTCTGTGCCAGGGGGTTGGAATAGATGACATGCAGTGGTCCCTTCCGACCTTATCCTTTCTGTGGTTTTGTAACCCTTCTGGAATTACAGCAAATGGACGCTCCCCCTGCCAAAACACCATGAGGTGCCTGAGTGTTTTTATCCTGGTGTAAAGGATAAACCAGATGCTGCTGTTTCATGTTTCCTCCCTCCAGCCCTCAGCTTAGCCACTCTTGTATTGTTTTTGACCATGGAACACTTTTTAAACTGGAGATTTTAGCTTCATTTTCTGAGCCAAATCTCAGGTCTCTGAAACTTTCTTTTCTTTGGGGCCATTTCTCCTACTTGGAAGGTTGCTCTGACCTTCTGCAAGTCTTTCTCCTTAGCTTTCTTTCTGGCTATTTCTTTATTTTCTACTGTTCTTCATGAGACATGCTCCCTTCCTTTTTGCCAGCTCCTTCTCTGGGAAAAACCTGATAATGTCTTATGGACTGCAGGTCACAGAACTTTCTAGCAATGACTTTCCAGTCACAGAATGGCTTTTACATGATGTCTCTTGACAGACTCTCCCTCTTCATATGTCTTTCTCCCATCTTTGTCGTTTGCACAGTCAGCATTGAACTTCCTCTTTCTTAAAGCTCTTGCCTTCTCTGCTTCCTTGAACAAGGCTGAGGATGTCAGTTCTTTCAGTCTTGGAGAGAAAGGCTTTTAATTCTGGTGCCTTCTTTGCCCTCTTGTTTGCTTAGATGTGAAAGTTTTCCCCAAGTGCAGCTATCAGATCTTCCCAGAAAAGCAGAGGATAATCTGATTTTCCTTCTAGGCAGACTAAACTTTGTTCAGGCTTCTGCCTGACTTCCCAAGCACATCTCCTTGCTGTGTTTCTGGGCTTTTAGAAAAGCTGTTCAGTTCATCCTCCTGGTTAACAGCTCTGGCCACATTGCTCCTATCACTCCCTATGAACCACTCTTTCCTTCTCTGCCTGAAATACCCCACCATCACCATCTTCACCCTTCCACAGGTCTCCCTCACCCTTGCCTTTTCTCTTAACCACATTCTCTCCTCCCTTCTTCTGGTAGTCTGCTCAATCCAGACTTAGCTGCCTTCCCCATTTCATGTGTGGAGAGTCTCTGAAGCTCTTTGGTGGATTTCCCAGACACTCTCAGGGTTAGCAGTGGCTGCGCAGGGCTCACAGCATGAGGGCTGTGGTGCTTGTCTGTGACATCTGCTCAGATTCACCATGCTGATTTTCCAGGCTCAGCGGGTGCTTCCCAGTGCAGACTAGCTCCAGTATTTTCCAAGTTATATTACAATAGCACTGCTAGTTTAGCTCCTGTATTACCTTTAAATTGTTTCTTGGCCTAAGCACAGGTGCTGTAAACCCAGAGTGCCCCCAGGATTGCTAAGTATGTCCATGTCCCTAAGATGTCAAAATGTTCCCCTCAGCCTTGGAGCTCCTGCTGTCTGGAAGCCCCATGCTGAGGTACTTCATCTTGCATGAAGTTTTTTTTGTGAGGTGACATGTCAGAGCAGTGGCACTTAAATTCCATCATCCATCCATCTCTGTGGGAGATTTGGGTTCCTGCAATCAGAGGGGAATTCTTTTTCCCTGATAGGGGAATTCCAAGCTGGCACAGCAGCCCACTGGCTCTGTCAGGGAAGAGAGAGGTGAGAGGGATGAGCTACAGAAACCTCCCTGCTGCTGCCCTTCCTCAGATGCCAGAGGGGACAAACCTTCCTGCTGTGAGAGGGAGTGTGACAGTAAGAAGAACAAGGGAAAATATTTTTGCTGGTATTGAGTAAGGAGAGGGAATTGTCATGCAGAGCAACTGCCCTGCTGGAGGCAGTTACCAAGCACCTGCCTATTTGAATTTGGTTAGTACCCACACAATGGTGGGTGTCACTTGTATGGTCTGCTTCTGAGACCAGGTACCCTGCAGAGTTCAGAGGCTCAGAGCACAGTTTCATATAGAGTGAGATTTTTGCTGTGGTTACAGAAAGGCCAGAGTCCTTGTGCTCTGTAAGTCCATGGAATCATCTGAAGTCCATCACGTGTGTTACGAACAAAACAGACTCTCATTTGTTTCATACAGTAAAAGTTAACACAGCACAAGTAATACATATTTAGATTTCCAGGACCACTCTTTCATGCAGAGTTTCTCCAGGAATTTTAGCTTCCTTTTAATTAAAATAATCTCAGATAAAAACACTGCAGTAAGGAGAGAAAGACAGTTAACAGACCATCTATAAAGAGGAGGTGCCAGCAATGCATTACGGTCTAGAGAGGAGTATCTGAGGGAATTGTTGTTTAGTCCATTGATTTCTTCTGTATTGATCTTAAATGGGAAGTAAGGAGACTAGACTGATGCTAAATAGAGCATATAAATTTATTTAAAATTTAGAATATCTGGCAACAGCAGAGAAGGCATAAGCATGAGAGAAAGCACTCTGAGGAACTCAGGAAACACAGCCTAAGCAAGGTGAACCATGAGAAACAGAGGTGCATTCCAGTGAACAGGAGGGCACAGAGTATTTTTAGCATAGCAAGCCTATAAAGTGGCCACTGTAGCTGAGCTGGTGAAATGGCTGTGCACTTGTGGAGCAGGCCTGCATAGGGGAGTAAATCCTCCTGGCGCAGCCAGATGCTGTCATTTCAGAGGCAGACAGAGGCCATCTAGCTCACTCAGAAGGCTCAGGAAGAAAGGGGATGGCACTGGTTGCCCTCCCTTGTGTGTTTCATGCTGTCCTTGCCTTCTTGTTCAAATCACAGGTTTTCAATTCAGAACATGCCTTGTGCAGGGATCAGAGTCAATACAGGAAATATTTAGAGGGATGATAACTCTGTGTAAAAAGACAACAGAATTTCATTGCAGGGGTCAGGGGTAGTACAAAGTACACATGTCCACAACACACCTTTGTCCACACAGCTGTTTCTCACCTTCCCCTTCCCTGTAGGCATAGATAGCATTTGCTTTCCTGTCACACTCCACTCCTTTTCCATGTGTGCCTGCACAGGTTAAGACTCTTTAGTTGGGAAAAATTAAAGCCCTTCAAAAACAGTGGGAGAACCTGTTGAGTTAATTTTCAGAGTAGCCAGTTTTCGGTCTTGGGTTGGCTGTACTTGAAATGTTTTGCTGGGGTTCCATGGTTGCTTGCAAAGTGACTAGGCAAGTATTTCACAGAGTCATCTAAGGAAGAAAAGAAAACATCCTAACAGAACACATTCCAGCAGATGACTAACTTTTAAAAATACGTTTTGATACTTGCTCATATAACCCTACATCACACACAAAATTGTAATGGATGAGAAAATGCACCATTGACATCTCTTTTCCTACATAGATGAGCGTGTTGTTCAGTAAAGACATGTTCAAATACCTCTTGTGAGAGATATTATGAGCCTTAGAGCATAGGACATGATAAATGCTGTTCTGAAATAATGGTGTAACTGATCTGCTGTTATTTTATACTTCAGTAGGTTTGAGTAACCACACAATGTCTTATACAAAAACCTCTAGTATTTTGGTAATAGGAACACTTTCACTGATTTCTGTATTAGCCCCATCACATAGCCTAGTTAATAATCACTTCATCAGCCATTAATTAACTGAATAACTAGTGCTTTAAAATCTGCATCTTCTTAATACACATTAAGTCACCTTCTCAGTATGGTAACAACTCATGTTGAACTATTTCCCTTGTACTTTTTAACAGATTGAGTACTCTTCCTAGACTCAAAATATCTAGACTTAGTGGCTCCAGCATAAAAATTAAAATTGTTCAAATGGCAATGCTGCAAACTCCAGTTCAAAGGGTGAAAATTTTGCAAAATATTCCAGTAATAATAAATGTAAATTTTGCTGTGACCACTTGGTGTCATCTCGTCAGAGCTAGTTAGTTTCTTGTTCTAGGCTTGGTTTTAGTGTTTAAAAAAATCACATTTAGTCTTGATTATCTGAGACCCAGAGGACCAATACCAGCTCTTATTCTCTCCAGGTGAGCTCCTCAGAGACAGCGTTGCAGTGTCACCAGAAGACTACCAGACTTAACAACCACAGTCCCTCTTAGAAAGGCTGCTTCAGGGGCAGACCAAGGCACTTTGCCCTAATTGCAAAGATATTTTGCTGCCAGTGCTGCTAGAGAGCAGACAGGTGAGTACATACTGCTGAGATGAAACACAAGGGTCCACTGTCCAGTAGACAGCACTATTAGGTGGCACAGGTGCAGCCTTCAGGAGTTCCCAGGAAAATCTGGTGTCAGCTCAGGACAGCTCTCCATTCATCCTGCAGCTTAAACCCTCTATCTCTTTTCCAGTCAGCTAGCAACAGGAAAATACTCAGCCCTCGAATGAGACAAATAACCTCAGATCTCTGGGGAGGAGCACATTTTTCAATAATTCTGTGTGAGGTGGAACACTTGGAATAATTTTTTTCTTTGTAAAAAGCCTTCTCTGTTCTGCCCTCCAGTTGGGTGATCGTGCATTGAGTTACACCCAGCCAATATGTAATTGCTTGGAACTGGATCCAAGGGTTGGAAAATCTTTTTGTGTTTAAATCTGTACCTAATCAAATATCTACTCACTCTGAGAGGAGCAGGAATGTAGAGCAGAGAGGGGGGAATATTTCCCATTGACAGAAATGAAAGGCAATGTTTTTGTTTGGTTGCTTTGCAGCCACTTAAATTCAGTTTACTGGGAGACTTGGTTAGAGAGAGGATGTTTCTGAAAGAGTTTTAATTGTTTCATATATCACAGTTCGTTGTGTTTTAAATATTTATGTCAATTACCTTTGCTGCTGACAGACTAAGGAATCCAATCGTGTCTGGTGCTGCTTACCACAACACTGTAATATGGAGAGTATAATGGAACTGGGAAAAAAACAGAGGTAAAATTAAGTGCAATTAGTAACATGCAACAAATGACCAGTTGGTTACTTATAAAAAAGAAAATGGCCGAACCTTGTCAGCACAGCGACAATCCAGTAATTCAAAGATCAGAACATTGCAGATTGATGTTGACAAACTGGAGGGAATTCACGTAAAATAACTCAACCCACTGCTGGACTTTAAGGACTGGTTTATGGGAAAGATTAGGACAGCTAGATAAAGTCTGACTGTCTAGCTACTTTCATAACAATAATGAATGTGATATACAGAGCTGCATGTTGAAGGGCTTAGTGGAAGCTGGGGAATCCTGTAACCACTTACAAAGTTGTAGCCTGTAAGCATGAGAAAAGAAAAGAAGTGGGTAAGAATTGCTGAAGGAGCACAAGTGCTCAGATGAAAAGGAGGAAAGCTCATGCCAAACACTAGGAAATATCACCTCCTGTGAGAACTGTTAAGCTGTGGTCAGAAGTTATACAAAACCCCTTAGCTGAGTCATTTAAACTGAATTGTAAAAAACACTCTAGAAAATATGCTGTATTGGCAGAGAGCAAGCCTAGATCAGGAACAACCAGCCTACTCCCTGGTTTCCTTTTTCCCAAGGGCCCAGTACTGCTAGCGTGGTAGATATGAATTGACTTAGCAAGAAGCAGAACAGGGATGGCTGGAGGCAAAGAGGGGAAATTCAGTACAGGAGTTTTGTGCATCATGGGAGCTCAGCATGGCCACTCTTACGTACACGCAGTAGCCCCATGGCCATGGCACGTCACAGCACTGCCTGGCAGGAGCCACATGTGCCTAGTCCCACAATGAGCTGTTTATCAGCTCAGATCTAATCTTCCCTGTATGGTTGATCAAAGGGGTTTGCATCAAGAGGAACCACCAGGAGACATAATGGGGCAAGCTGGGGAATCTGTGACAGTCGCTGCTATTGCATCCTTGTCAATGGCTGGTTGTGCCCCTGGAAGGGGAGTGAGATGCAGGAAGCTTGCAAAGACACGTCACCTTGCCACACTGATGTGTTTTCATCCATTTCTACTTCCGCCACCACAGATTTCCCACAGTTTTAGTTAAGAAGAAAAGCAGTTGAATATGTCCCTCTGTATGTTGTATGTTTCCTTCCTTTTTTTGTATTGATAAGGCAGGAGTTACAGGGTTTTGGGGGGAAGCTCTACGGCAGTTGCAAGCAGGCTGGAAAACAGAACTGCCCTCTAGGGAGCCTCAGAAGAAAGCTACAAAGTGAAAAATATTGTTCTCTGCTGTGTGGAAAATGCTGGATGAACTTACTCATCCTGCTGAGGTCACCATAAAAGCTTGGTGGTGCCCAGCTGCACCCATCATGCACATTTAGTTATTTTCTTCTCCAGGAGGCTTCTTTCCATGGCTTTACTCCTTCAAGGCCAGCACTGTGTTCACCTGGTTAAAATTAATTTAAAACACAGTTTTTAGCATCAACACTATTTTTATTGTTAGAGAATATTTGTGATTTTATGAAGTCTCAATTCTCAGTCAGTATTTGTTGTAAAGTCTTGTTTTTAATTTCATTTATGAGGGCCACTTCAGAGTACAGTGTAAAGGTGATCAGCTGGGAACCCCATTTCTGTATAGCACCTGTAACTCTGTCACAACAAAATGACCCCAAAGACACAAAGAGTTAAGCACATTAAGGATTTTAATGTGCTTTTTATTTACAGTATGCCTACAAGCTGCAGAGATGTTTTCTCTGGTGAAAAATGTTATTTGTATTACACAGCTGGGCATGGGTTGGCCGAAGGAATAGAGTCACAATGGGACACTGAAGTTTTGACTCTCAGCGTTGGCTGGCAAAGCTCATGTCTTTGAGTTGGGCTCCCAAGGACCTGCAGGCGTGTCATGGGGAGAGCACAGTGCCTCTGAACAGCAGTCACACTCTGGGATGTGTAGTGTCATGTGTAGTGGATGTAAATGATGCGTACATGTTGCTTAGCAGGCTAGTAGGACACACCATGGGTATATCCAAGCTCCAGACCTTTCTGGATCTCTGGTGCTGATGCTGGGCTGCTGGGGGACACATATTGAAGCTCTCCCCTCAAGGTAGACCCCAAAACATCCCAAGCTCAAAGTTTTCAACAACACAGCCAGCCTAGTCTGAGGTCTGAGGAGAGACTGGGCTTTCCCTGGAAAGAGGTGAGGGAGAAGGAAAGTGCAAATAAGAGCCCGAGAGCTGGGGGAGAGCCCAGCCTGCTCCTCCTGCTCAGGGGTGGATGCCTGGTGCAAGGAGCGAGGACCCCAGCAGCAGGTGCTGGTCATGCAAGGCAAATAAGCAAACCCAGTTTCTCAGGCCCATGCCACCAGCAGAGCAGATCACAGGGCTACCATCCTCTGCAGGCCATGGCCTTCCTCAGCTGCATACACCCAGTCCCAGCCCTGTGCTACAGCCAGTCCTTTGGAGAACAGCCAGGCTTATCTCTTTCTCTACAAATCTACTTAGAGATGAAGTGCTTGTTCCTTCCATGCTTCAAAATTGGTGGATGTGGGAGAGGATATTCACTTTCACTTCCAGTGAAGTCACAGCCTTTTGGGATGACCATAAAAAAACAAGGAATGAGCAGACCTGCTCTTTTCATAGACAACACTCTGAATGAGACCCACTGCCAGCCTGGCGTGGAGGAGGAGTTTCATGTCTTAGTGACACGTGACCTTGAGCCCAACCAGCACAATCATTCCTCTCTAGATATTTAGAAAGTAATAGTAATAACTCTAAATTAGAGTACTTAATACTTCTCAAGTGTTTAAATTTTAGGGAATTTTGACCTAGGATCTCTTTTCTTGTGGTGTATTATAGCAAGGGAGGGCAGACTCAGCCGGGGACTTTTTGCACATGTGAATATGCAAGTTGCAAGATGGTGGGATGTTCTGCATCCCCCAAAAGGCTCTGGCAGAGCCTTTGGCTGAGTGTGTTAAATTCTTACTGAAATGTAAAGGACAATCCCTTTGCTTTCTGTCGGGATTACAGGCTGGGTAGCAAAAAGTGGACCTGGAAACTTTTAAACTTTAACAAGGTCTGTGAACTGTTCACTTGATAATGTATTTTTAGCAGAATATGATAGGTATCCTGTTCTGGGAGAAAAATGCAATAAAACTCCAGTGAATAAATACAAATTTTTGCTTTCAACGCTCTCCTCCTGGTCTCCTGCTGTCAAGTGGCTGCAGAATTCAAAGAGATTATTTTGGCGGTTCCAAAAATCTGTCATACAGATCTGAGCTTTTTTTCCTTGTATTTGTCAATGTGTGACTAAGCACAAGTATTACAGGAAACATGGAAATGTTTCGGCTTTAAAGAATGGCTGTGGAAAAAGACCTCCTACTGATTAACAACTGTTGTTTAATAAAATAATTTTCGGATGTCCAAATTGCTGATTGTTCCAGTGAGGGTTACATTCTGACCAGAAGGGATCCCACCAGTCCCATGTCATCAGTCTGTGTGCACTGAGAAGAGGCTTTTCTGCAGCCATTTCCTGCTTCAAAACAATGGAACATGAGAGATGCCCATCTTTGCTCCCCGAACTGCTTAGCCCAGTCCCTAGGGTGGCATCAAAACCATGGGAGAACAAGCTGGGAGAGGAGCCGGAGTGTGAGGATGTGTCTTTGTTTCCAAGATGCAACCCGCTGGGTGGAAGCCCAGCTAGGATGGGAGCAGAGAAGATCTCTCATGCTTGCTGGGGCATTGAGGGTCAGTGTGGGTGTATCAGGAGCTGGCTGGAAGGAGGCCAGAGGGGGCCAGAGACCCACAAGAAATTCACCAGGAGCTTCCTTACTCTGAATTTCTCCCTCCATAGCAGGGACCAAGCCCAGCTGCTCTTATGCTGTCCTCTGCAGGGCTGGTACTCAGGGCCCGCTGCACTCATCCCTGAGTCCCGGGTGGTGCTGGGGGTGTTTTGCTGTAACTGTGCTCATTCAAGTACTCACACACAGAGAAACTTTTATCTCTTTTACATTTTATGGCTGTTCTTGCTGTGCTGTGAGGCTTTGATCTAGTTCGTCTGTCTCGTGAAGTGGCAGAGTGCTGCTGCATGGCCTTTCGCAGGTGATGTGGGCAGTGCTGCAGCCAAGCTCTCCACCTTGAACCAGGGCCTCATTCAGAGTGTCATTCAGGTCTGACACATTCCTAGCAATACATGTTTCCTCTGCCAGTTCCTTTATCGACACAATACTTCAGCTTCATGCAGCTGGGTATTCTTAGTCTAAACGTGGCTGAAGGCAGAAAATTAATGTCACTGCCCATTTTTAATGTTGGTTTGTTTGTTTTGGGTTTTTTTCATAGGCAGCCACCAGATGTGAGCAAGGGTTGCTTATTGACATTAATCATTACCCTGTTGATAGCCTTGGGCAGGCGGCTTTAATTGACCAGAACTGAATCCAGTAATCATATCATGGAAAATATACATCACATGTATTTCAGTAGCACATCTGAATTACAGTAATATGAGTTCATGGCAAAATTCTCAGTGACTACATTAGAAGCGGGAGCAGAGCCATTGTCTGCTAGCACAGATGTAACTGAGCTGTGCCCCACAATCTGCTGTGCTTAGGCAGGACAGTGAGGCTATGTCCAAAAAGTCATAAAATTGCCCTCCAGGATCCTGCAGACCAAGCCCTATTCAGACAAATAAAGAGAAGTCCGTGCATGGTGGTTGGAGAATTGTGTCTTTCATTGCTTCCTTTTGAGTATAGCCGTTCAATAGAAGGGATGGGCACAGTCTCTTCAAACACTAGAAATTTTTAGAAGTTTTTTTAGAATTTTTACTAGAGCATTACTAGAAATGCTGTAGTAAGAATACATAAAAGAGACCATCCAAAAAAAAGCAATTACAGAAGCTTTTCCTTTTAGCCTATTACCTACAGAAAATTGTAGTTAAAAACAGTTGAGAAAGTAAAGCAATGGAAAAAAAATATGAGACTTAGTTTGATCACTTTATGCCTGGGAAAAAATCCCAAGAACTTAATCAACAAACAATATTGGTATATTGACTAATGTGTTAATGAATTCAATTTTTGTTAAATATATCAACATGTTAGATATTACATGGAAAAGAAACAAGGATGAATAGCTGGCCAGCATAGTCAATTGAGCCTATTTTTTCCATGGCGAATGCAAGGTCTGCAACCTTTGTTCAACAGAATGGTTGAGAGATGAGGTTTGGGACTGTGTTAAGTTACCATGAATGGCAGAATCCAGGCGGAGCAGATGTGATTAGTTGCCTAAACTTGACTGTGGATATATTCCTGTGAACCTTTTCTCATCCTGTTCCATGCAGCAACATTCTAATAGCTAAATATTTACTACAATTAATTTAAAATATGGGTGAAAGTGCTGATTTTTAAAAATTGATAGCTTGAGGATGAGCAGAGCCCTTGGGCTCAGTGAGTGTGAGTATGTTATATATGCTTCACTTTGTGCATTAACTATACGTATTTGTAGTTTTTAAGGTGGTTTGCTGATACTAAAGCTCCAAATAGCCAAAATATCTCTTTTGAAATGGCAGAATTATAAACCAGTAGGATTGTGTACAGTATGCAAATCAAGTTACACTTAAATGTAACTCTTGTTCAAAGTTTTTGTATAAAACCAAGACCTTATTTTACATGGGAAAAATAAAATACCGAGGGCTTTGCAGTGAGCACTGTACAGTTGTTCCAGACATTGAATAGTTTATTAATAAAGGTTTTTAAAGTAATGCTGATGTACTTTCTAATGTAATTTTAGGTAGCACCCACCCCCTTAAACTTTGCTATCTCTGAGAAAGGACACAGACTACACTGAAAAGCAGAGGATACACAGGCAGTAAGAGGTACAATGTGCACATTTACAATGTACACATGTGCATGTACTGAATAGGTAAGCAGTCCTTAATAAGATAATTGTCTCCTCTCTTGCAGAAAATGAGTGTTTTAATCATCAGGAGACACCTGCAAGGGCTTCAGAGGGGAAACTGGTGAGGATATTGGTTAGATGGATCAGAATATTCTGCCAGTACTAGTCCAGGGAGGTTTGAAGGAGAGGTAGAGCTGAGGCAGAATCAGTTAATTTTTCTCTATTTATTCTTTATTTATTCTTTCATTTACTCTGACACCAGAATTGGTTTATTTTTCTTTATATTGAAGTGGTTTTGTACAAAATACTTTAATTGTAGCCTACTTAGTAGGAACGACAGCCTCTTTGTAGCAATGAGTAAGCTTCTGGAGACAAATTGATGTTTGTAACTGCCTTACCTTCAGGAGGAGATGCATTTTTTGGGTTCTTTAAAATCCTCAATTTCTTTGATGTTTTCATCTTTCTTTTAAGCCATCATGATAATGCATAAAAATTAGAAGGTACCCAGAATTTAACCTTTTTATTTCAGTCCCCTAGTAATAGAAATATTGCAGCGTGTAAGACAAAACAATTCTCAGAAGATACTAATTTAGTTGACTGATACCTCTGATCAAGCTGTGTACTGATTCAGATTTTGAAATTCATGCAGATTTTAATGCAGAATCTCAGTTTTCAAACCTTTTTAGAAGTAGCCAGAGAGGAATGGTAATAATTATTTTAATTATTATCTAACGTGATATATGTAAAATCTCCTTAGAAAAACTCGCCATGTGTAGTTTAGACACACTCTTGACTGATTTGTTGTCTCAGGGCCTCTCAGCCCAGGCTGAATGTTCTAGGGGAACATGTGACTTCCTTGTTGCAAACCTTGAATAATGAAATCAGGAACACAGTAAAACTGGAGCCCATCTTTCAATGGCTTTGTCCTCTACTCTCTTCTCTGTATAAACTTGTACTTTAAAGTACTGGTGAGAAAATTCACGGTCCTGCTGCCTTCCCTGCATTCTAGAAATGAATTTCACATTGGTACGTTATATATTCAGTGGAAATATTAAAATAATTAAGGTATCAAGGCTGAATTTAATTTTCTTGTACTTCCAGAAAGGATTGAATTACATTAATGATGGTTTCATGTTTGAATTTTCCTTTGCAGAGTTGTAGGGACAACATGTGAAGGACTTTTTATTAATGAAATGCTCACCTAACTGGCTGGGTTTCCAGGTTTCCCTTTATTAGTCCTCATTAAATGCACAGACTGGTTAAAATTCACCTCTTTCTGTTTAGCTGTTTGGTCCCATGTCAACTGTTTTTCTGAGTGTCAGAACTTCTACTAGGAAAAAAAGAAGATCCTGAAGAATGTGATGCTACTTTATGGAGGACAAATCATCTATATCTACCCTGACATTAAACTCTTAAAGGTGAACAAAGAGGGAGACATGTCTAGAAATGCACAAAGAAGCTGAGCTAATTAAGAGAGCTCCCACTGCCTCCCTTCATGAAAGCTGCTATGCTTTTGAAACCCTGGAGATGGTTTCACTGTGAATTTGTGAGGTTAGGAATACAGCTGGGATGCTGAGACTGTGGGCTGGGTGGTATGTATAGAATGTGTTTGATCAGTTTCCCTGGTTGTATTAGAAAGAGATGGCATAAAACAAATGGGATGGAAATAGGCAGAAAGGATGAGGAGCTCCCTCTGGGATAGGTCTGAACTGATTTAGATTGTGGGAATTTTGTCTGTGTCTGTGTGTGTGTGTGTATTGAATGTATTTTTTCCTGGAGATTTCAGTGACAATTTTTTTTTCTCCTAATCTTTATCAGTATTACAGAAAACATATTTGAGCCTTCAGAAACATGAGTTTCAAACCTTGCAGTTCATTTCTGCAGATGTTGCATGGCATGCTACAGCCCTGCTTTCTATGTACTGACGTGCAAATAGCTTGTCAGTCTCATCTTGCACCATAACCATGACTCCCTGCTTGGTTTCTGCCACTTTCAGGTATTCAACACAGTAGAGATACTTTTCTTGTCTGAGACATCATCACTGAGGGTGTACAAAATGCTATATATTGTGGCATTTTGGATAAACAGAACCTGGGTGATGCAGGACACGCTGCCTCTCTTTACAAACCACTGAGGATCAATGATGAATCTTCAGTAAACCCCATTAAATTCACCAACGTTAAGGCTACCCAGGAGATCACAACACGCTGGTGAGGAGATTCATATGGCAGTCAGTCCTTTGGGTCGTATTCACAGGCAACAGCTCCTTCAGTCTCATTCTTCATTAAGAAAAATATAAGCAAGACCTTTATACTGCCTTGAAATGCATCAAAAATCCTGTGTCTCCTCTTCCATGGTGAGCCTAACTCTGACCATTTGATTCCTATATCAGCAAGGAAGGATTTCCTCACTCGACAGGACCGTGGATAAACTTGACAGAAAGTGAAGAGCATTAATAACAACAGATGTTGTAATGTTTTGCTGTGTTTACAATACTCCCGTAAGCTCCGTGTATCATCTGAAATTATATTGAAGTGATTGATTTTTATTTAATTACTACAAGATAAAACATTTTCAGAACAGCTCAAGGGTTTTGGAAAATTAAATAAAGAATTCAGAGTCTGCTTGAGAAATTCTGTGTTTGGACCTGACTTCACCCATCAAAAACTGGTCCTCAGTTAAATGGGAAAGTATAATTTTGCTTTAGTTTTCTTCTATTGTAAACATGGCAGCTGCACTGAAATTCTACTGGGAAAGCAGTACCAATTAAACATCAGAATTAAAGGGGAAAAAATTTTAAAGTTTGCTTGAAAATTTTGTGCAATCATATATGACTGCCTAATCTTTCAATCTATCTTCCTTTTGGCTTTTATTCAGCAAGCTGCTTAAGCCCATGGCTCACTTTAAGCAGGCAGCAGGTTAAAATCCTTCTTGAACTGGGGCAGGCACAGTTACATGTTAGTACAGCTCAGAATGATAAATATTTGCTCATATTAGTGTTATGCAAAACCTGATTTTTAACCTCATGAAAACTCTGTGACATGAGCAAAGGACTTGGAGTCTTGCACAAGCCTCTCGAGGAGAAGTTTCCCATGCACATGATGCGTGAAGGGCACCTTTATTCAGAAGCAGCCATGGATTTGTGGATCTGTGATGATTCATTGAGCAATTTCTAGTGATCCTGGAAACCTGAGTTTCCTGGGGCAGCAGAAGGACTACTAAGACATTTGACGAAGGAAACGGACTAACTTTGCTTTTTCTGCCTACCAGGGGACACTGCAATCTCCCTTAGGGTGTCAGCAGAGGGTCCAGCAATCAACCTCTAAGTTCCTTCCTGCTTTCCCACATGATGCTTTGCAGGACATGAGTGATGGGGCACTAGGACAAGACATATCCACAACAAGCAAATGTTGCTTGAGTCTGCAGTTTTTGTGAAGAGAATAAACTAATTTCATTTGAGTTGTAAAACTTGGTTGTAAAAGACGAAAACCCTCCACAGCACAAAGCCAAAATTCTGACCAAGATGCAGTGATCAGGAGCACTCTATGGCATTGCTGGTTTAGCAGATTTGGCCCTGGTTAGCCATTCCCTCAAGAGGCAGAGCTTCCTGTTGCCTACTCTGGAGTGACTGAGCCTCCCCTGTGTCACTCCTGAGAAGCCTGGGCACTGGCAGCACCATCCCTGCACTGGGATGGTGTGTGCCACAGCTACTTGGATGTCACTTTTAGCTAAAGGCCAAGAAATACAACACAGTGAGGGATTGAAACCTGTGCTCTGCAGTCCCACTCAGGCAAATACGCTCTTCAAGATGGAGAACCCCTCCGTGTTCCCCTGTTTAAGTACACCCTTCCAAGAGGCAGAAATCTTCTCTTTCCTCTTTAGCAACTGGAAGATTTTAAAAAATGTCTGCCTGAAATCAGGCTCTGAGCAGACTCAAAGTACTCCAACCACAGTTCTCACAGGGCAATAAAAGCTGTTCTGGTTCTTTGGCGTATATCAAAGCCCCTCATTTTTTGTCCTCCCTGTCCTGTTCTACCACCATTTCCAAAACTGTTTCTTGCCTACACTGCTGAGAAACCTTGATCTGGCTTTACGTTAAAAAATACTGAAGTTAGATGAGTACTTAGGAATGTGGAGGTTGTGGAAAATTGGAGTCATAAGCAACTGTATTGTTTGAATAAGACCGTGTCTGACTTTGAAAGAAATACTCTGGTATTTTAGGTATGGGGTAATTTTAAAATCTTTTTTTCCTCTTCACTCTTTACTGCCATTTTAAAGTTTAATCCTTTTATGTCCCCAAATTCATGTGCCAGTTTGTCACCTATAGCTCACAGTTTCCTCCTTTACACGTGGCTGGGTGTTCCATACAGGTAGTGCCTCAGTCTTGAGGTGCCTTAATCCAAATCTTGACTGCAGCAACAATGCTGAGGTGAAGCTGTGTTGACAGATTTGGGATCTGTTGTGTTGCTACTCTGAGCTTTGTGGGAATCCAAGACACACTGTGGTATTTTGGAGTAAACATCTCAAAGAGAAGGGACAATTTTTGGTAAACTGTAGAGAGTGTGGGAGAGCAGCTTTGCTCTTAGAATAGGAAGCTGGAAGTAAAGGTTTTTGTTTATTCATGCATGGAGAGGTCACTCAGTGTCTCTGAACTTCCAATTACCTCCTTTAAAAAATATTACAGCTGTTAATGTGAACCATTGTAGTGCCAAGTACAAAACTGGACAAGCTGAATGGCAGGGCTGGGCTTTGGTTTTATGGTTTTTCGGGGTTTTTTGCCTTTTTTGTTGTTGTTGTTGTTTGGAGTTTTTTGTTTGTTTTTGTTTGGTGTTTTGTTTTTGCTTGGTTGGTTTTGGGGTTTCTTTTTGTTCGTCTGTAAAGAAGAAAAAAAGGAGAATAAAATGGGTGCAAATTGTAAAGCCTTTTCTCTCCACTTTAAATTGGTGTAATAAAAAAGGCCAATATATAACAGCCACAGGGAGAAAAACACAGAGGAGGAAAGGAATTGTAAGGTTAAGAAACAGAGCTCATTAGGTAGGGTGCAGTATGGCATTAATCATAGGATCATAGAATCATTTAGGTTGGAAAAGACCTCTGAGATCTTTGAGTCAGGCCGTTTACCCAGCACTGCCAAATCCATCACTAACCCATGTCCCCAAGTGCCATATTTAAATATGGCACGTCTTTTAGATACCTCTGGGGATGGTGACTCAAACACTTCCCTGGGCAACCTGTTCCAGTGCCTGACAACCCTTTCCATGAAGAATTTTTTCCTAATATCCAGTCTAAACCTCCCTTGCAGGATTAAAACTCCCTCCCTGCAGTAGCTCATGTATAAGTGTTTTGAGGATCTCTGCAGGCTGTTACCAGTCCTGTGCCTTGGGATACCTGTTTCCTGTGGCTGTACCCCTGCTCCTGGGGAGTGCCCAGCTGCGAGCAGCTCCTTCCCCATCACAGATCTGCAGCTGGGGGCAGAACCAGCCCAGTCTGCTTGGTGCTTCTCCACAGATCCCTGGGCTAGGAAGATGATGGCCAAGGAAATGCGTGCACTCCTGGAACAATTCTGGCCATCTGTTCCTGATTAGCCTCTGTTTTCAAGGGACTGCTAGCTTCAGGCACGGGTCTGTCTATCCCCCAACTCAGGTGACAAACCCAGCTGTGGGGTTAGAGGGAAGAGGAGGTGGTAGCAGGGTGAAACTGCCTCTCCTTGGCAGCCCAGCTGGGTTATGGATGCTCCTAACTACCTCCTGAAGAGGTGGGAAATAGAGGATATAACTTGTTTCCTGCACGCCCAGTGCCTCTGCACAGGCATAAGCACCTTGGTCAGGTCATTATATTTTCACTGGACTCCTCTATTTCTCTGGCAGAGAAGCTGGCATTGTCATGGCATTTGCTGACTGCCAGCTGTCCTACTTGGAAAACAACACTGTGCTTCTGCTTCCTGGTTTCCCAGTCTGCCTCAGCCACAGAGAAATCCTGTGGAAAAAAATTAAAAAAAAGAAATCAGGTTTGTATCAGAATAAATGTACATGAGGATTTCAAATTAACATTGTGTGGGGAATCATAGGTTTATGCTTTCTAAATTTTAAGTGCCTGAATTTGCACCTTATCAATATTTGTAGCGTTTTTTCTTCTTTTACATTTTGTTGTTATGGGAAGCTCTTGGCTGCCGATTAAGTACTATGAGCAGTCCTGAAGAAACCTGCAGGTTATTGGGAAATATATTAATTTGTTCCAGATCTCACTTTACTTATCATCATTGGTTTTGGAAGCTAATAACTTTAAAGCAGAGTTGCAAATCGTTTCAGCATGTTAAAACCCACAGTGATGTGCAAGCTCATGTGTGCATGCCATGTCTTAAACAGAAATGTACATTTTACGTCAAACACTCAAATGACCACTTAAGAACATGGAAATTTATTTAAATTTTGGCTGCTTAGTAAGTATTTGACTACATTTCCACTATACAATAATGACATCAAGAGCTTTGTTAAATTAACCACAAGACCAATATGTATTTCCTATGGCTTTCTCAGGGGATGTTCAGTACCCTAATCCTTCCAAAAGGCAACATGCTAAAATACTGCAGGGACTGAGTACATGTGGAGCAAGACTACAGCTGATGAATGACTGTCAGATGCTAAAGTCCAATGTAGATCTATGTAATTTAGGATTATTGCTACTATTCTGGAATGTAAAATAAATCTAAGACCAGTTTCATGTCAGCCCCTTGGGGTGAATTGATCACTAGAATGTGTAGCTGAGGATGCTCTGCTCGTGCTGGGAACTTCATGGGACATCTGTTTTCCTACCTCTCATGTACCATTGGGTTTCAGTACTGAAAACTGCTGCCCCAGCAGCACAGGCAAACACTGGCTGCCGTTTTTTGTCTGTGTGTGTATATAAGTTTGTCTTTGCTCAAAGATTCAGTTAGAAATGACTGCTCCAGTTCCACTGTCTGTTGATGAAAGGTTTCTGTTTCTGGTTGTAGAAATAATATCCTATGACTTTGGTATAAAACAAATAGCATATTCTTCAACAAAGTGTTGCAGAGAACTTCCTGCAAGTAAAAAAAATTTGAAACAATGCACAACTTAAACATAATTTATGAATAGGAAAAGTGGCTGAATTTTTTATGTTGTTGGCTACAAACAATTTGCTTAACTCTGGTGCTGAATCAGCCAGGTAGTTACAGTAGTGTCCAAATGGTGTTTGGCTCCAGGATCTTCAAAAACTCTGCTAGAAAGAGTGGAGGTCTGGGTAGAGCATAGCACTTCCTTTGGTCTGATCCACTCCTATCTTGTCTATTTCCTTTGTATGCAGCTTCATTACAGTGATCTCAAGGAAGAACAATAACTGAATGTCACTAGAGAGACGCTGTTCACCATTTTTTATTCCTAACAGCCAGGAATACTGCAGACATATAATGACAATGAAGACACCTGGAAACACCCATAGCATGTGTGCAGAGTGTGAAGAAGCTAGGTTTTTGTATTGTACCTGCTTTGTATATTGGTTAGATCTTCAGTGTTCAATTTCCGGCAGGTTCCTTTATGGGCGTATGTCTTTTATCTTGGTAATAATGGCTAAAATTCAGTTGAGTTTTGTGGCAATACTTAAAAAAAAATCTGAAATGACTTGGCTTCCAACAAGTCATTCCTTCAGGGTACTTAGATGCATGTATCAGTGGTACATCATCAAGATTTTGGTGAGTTCCTAGCAAAGAAAATGGAATAGTCATGCCTTGCACTAAAGTATCAGCATTTTAAAAGATGACTTTTCACATAATCAGAGGATCAGCTAGGTTGGAAAAGATGTTTGAGGTCATCGAGTCCAGCCTATGGCTTACTACCACCTTATTAACTAGACCATGGCACCAGGTGCCACATCCAACCTTTTCTTAAACACCTCCAGGGATGGTGACTCCACCACCTGCCTGGACAGTCTATTTCAATGCCTAATCTCCTTTTCTGTAAAGAAATTCTTCTTAATGTCCAACCTAAACCTCCCCTGGTGCAGCTTAAGACTGTATCCCCTTGTCCTGTCGCTCATTACCTGGGAGAAGAGATCGACCCCCACCTGGCTACAGCCTCCTTTCAGGCAGTTGTAGGGAGCAGCAAGGTCTCTCCTGAACCTCCTTTTCTCCAGGCTAAACACCCCCAGCTCCCTCAACCACTCCTCGTAGGAACTGTGTTTCCAACCCTTTACCAGCCTTGTTGCCCTTCTCTGGACATACTTCAGCATCTCAACACTCTTCCTAAACTGGGGGGCCCAGGACTGGACACAGGACTGAAGGTGCAGCCTAAATGGTGCTGAGTACAGGGGAAGAGTCACTTTCCTGGTCCTGCTGGCCACACTGTTCCAACTACAGGCCAGGATGCCATTGGCCTTCTTGGCTGTGTGGGCACACTGCTGGCTCACGTTCAGTCTGCCATCAATCAGCACCCCCAGGCCCCTTTCTGCCTGGCCGCTGGCCAGTCCCTCCATGCCCAGCCTGTAGCACTGCAGGGAGTTGTTATGGCCAAAGTGCAGGACCTGCATCTTGGTCTTGTTGAACCTCATGCCATTGGTCTCAGCCTGTTGATCCAGCCTGGCCAAGTTCCTCTGCAGAGCCCTCCTACCCTCCAACAGATCAACACTCTCACCCAGTTCGGCATCATCTGCAAATTTGCTGATGGTGGGCCCCATGCCCTCATCCAGATGATCAGTAAAGATACTGAACAGGACTGGGCCCAACACTGATCCCTGGGGACACCACTATTGGTCGGCTGCCATCTGGATGCAGCACCATTCACCACCTCTCTCTGGGCCCCGCTGTCCAGCCAGTTCTTAACTCAGTGAAGGGTGCACCTCTCCAAGCCATGGGTTGACAGCTTTTCCAGGAGTGTTCTATGGGAGGCACTGTCAAAATGAAGTCCAGGTATACAACATCCACAGCTTTCCCCGCATTCACTAGCCTGGTCACTTGGTCATGAAAGATCAGGTCGGTCAGACAGGACCTCCCCCTCCTAAATCCATTCTGGCTGGGTCTGATGGCAAGGAAAGGAGGACATCATCATAATCATGTTGCCAAATGCACATTTTTGCGACATGAGCATTTTTTGTGTGTTATGCACTCTCTGTTAACATGGCCATTTGAAAAAAATAGTGAAGGTCAGACTTAAGGGAGCACCCTATTTCATATCACATACAAATTGTGACTGATAATCTGCATTAAAAATCTTTAGCAAAGCAGTTGGTGGTCATAGAGTACCACCACATAGCAGATACCACCACAACTGATGCTAAAAGAGGTTATTATTAGTTAGAGCAGCAATAGCAACAATTTCTGTCTTCAGAGTTGGCTCTTGACGGGTCAAGAGATTTCTACATTCCTTTCTTTCTTTTCCTGCAACTTTGCACCCTCTCCTCCACCAAATGCCTGCTGACCTATTTACCTTCCATAAGTCCCCCTCTTCAAAAGGAAAGTGCTGCTGGATTGCCATTACCTAGCTGACTGAGCTAATTGAGCTTGTGAAAGTGGTGATTATCTATGTAGTTTCCTTCTGTGATGGCAAACATTTACACTGGGGATAGTCAGCAGCTGCTGATTCCCCTTGGCAGAGTGATCAATACATCAGTCAGGCAGGTGTAGCACGGGCTGGGAATCACTGCTGTGGGGTAAGGCCTTGACACACATAACTCTGCCTCCACACTCGCTTGTCAAGCATCCGAGAGAGCCCGTGGTGTATCCCACTGTAGGAACCATTCTGGTTATGTGTTCATAATCACTGTCAGTGTAGGGCAGCATTAGTAAAGTCACCGCTTTTTTGAGGTACTGGAAATGCAAGAGAATAAATGTGTATTCCCAAGTGACTCCCTGGAGTATCATGTTCTCGTGGTAGCAAGGAGTGCTCACTCTTAAGGTCTTAGCAGAGTGGCCAGGACAACTGCGCTGTAAAACAAGCTCATGATAAAGTGATTTTGGGAAATTTATTTCATATTGCCTGTTTTAGCCATGAAACACGAAATACCAGTCCACTCAGTGAACAATTGCAAGCAAGGGAAGACCACATTTTTACTGACGGGGGACTGTTTCTGGTATTTGTCCACTAGATGGCTGCAACTGTTGAAGGTAAGTACCTTAGGTGCTTGAAAGGGGCTTCACATGACAAAATCTACATTCCATTCTCTCCTGAGCTGCTGTCCTCACTTTCATTGCTTAGAGAACACGAAGAACTGAGAGGCAGCAGAGGGCTGGAGTACCTCAATTCAAAGGTGTGATATTCATGTCTATGTGTAAAACATGTATAATCTACCTCAAAACCTATTTCATCTCTGGCAAGGGAAAACTTGCAGAAAGGGGTCCAGTTGTGGCCTAATGATTTGTGTCAAACAAGAAATTATGAATGAAACTTGAGTGCTAAAAGGAATGGAAAAAAGACATCACAAAATAAAGCTTTTTCTGGATCTTAGAAAATGTAGGGACAAAGTGAGAATTTCCAGAAGTCAAGCTCTTAACAGAAGAAATTACAAAAAGTGACAGCAGGCAAAGCAAAAGAAAAAAAGAGGATGTTTATCTAATGTGCTCTAAGGATATTACAAGGTTTAAAGATAATCTATACATCATGTAAAAGCCGAATAAACACTTTGTCTCAGCTTTCAATAGTGATGATATTGGCCATGAGGTAAAAAGTGTGCATGGGAGTAGTTGTCTTAGAATGAGTGTGGTGGAAATAAGACTCAGATATGATAGTCAAATAAGATGTGGTAGATTACATAAATAGATGAGTCAATTGACTGGGTTTGTATTCGTTTCTGAGCCTCCAGAAGTTTGTGGCCCCGGGACTCAACATACCCAGCATAAACATGGGGAGAGTTGTAGGTGTTGTCCTCCAGTTGTTTCCTCTTTCATTTACTTGTTCATGTACCCCTTCATCTTTTTTTATCTTTAACCATTCACAACATCCCAGAACAAGAAATTCCAGAGGTTACCTGCAGCTTGATTGAAGTACAACCTTCATGTGTTTGCTTTGAATGTGTCTCCTGCTCCTTGGATTGGAAGAGACAGTGACGAACATGTGGTGTCCAAAGCCTCTCCATGAACTCCAGTTAAGGCACTGGACAATCTTCACCTGTGAGACCAGTTGGAGAAGTGTTAGTACTAGCAGCAAAGACTTTTAGCACAGCTTACCGCTGACATACAGAATAATTAAACGAATTGAGATAAGTAGAAAATATGATAGAACATTACCTTGGTTGAATAAAGCATTGCAAAATTTATCTTTGACATAAATAAGTGATTTTCTAACTGAAGAAAATATAGTGAAATCATAGAACCATTTTGGTTGGAGAAGACCTTTAAATCACTGAGTCCAATGTTAACCCAGTGCTGCCAAGTCCACCACTAAATCATGTCCCCGTGTGCCACATCTTTAAATACCTCCAGGGTTGGTGGCTCCCAACACTGTCCTGGGTAGACAGTTTGAATATTCCTGGTACTGAAATATTTTATAATGTACCAGCTGAGAAACTGTCAGATTGGAGACAATGGAGATTAATATGAGAAACCTGAGTTGCACATAAAAGGGATGGGACAACATGCTGTGCTGAAAAGAAACCTGTCAGGCTGCAAGGAAGTGTCTTGAGACCCTGTGTTGGCACTGGTGTAATTCAATATGTTCGCTTCATGAGTTTGAAATAAAAAACAACAATAAGTTGATGAAAACTGCCAATGATAAATAAAAAGAGAAGCATGTCAATACAGATGAAAATCAGACCATTGCATAAAGATGACTTTGAAGACCATTTTGTACATGACTTTAAGAGAAATGGGATAGAATTTAATAGTACAAATAGACAATCATTGCATTTAGGAGGTCACTGAAACTTCTGTCATAAGCTGGATCTCTGTAAGAGGTTATAGGAATTAGAAACATCAGTGTGATTTGGGAGTGAAAAAGGCTTACCCTCAGAGGTTTTATCAGGTCTAGCAACTCCAGTGGAGGTAGAGAGGTATTATTTTGCAAGGTCTTTGTGAGCTTGTATTTGAAGTTTCATTCTCATTCTGTTTACTCCACTTCAAGAGAAACTAGATTAGACCAGAGTAGATGCAGAAGTGTAAAAGGAGAGTGATCACAAAATCAAGTGATCACAAAATTTGAATACAATAAGAAAATAGCAGAGGTTGGTGTATTAGCTTAGTGGGGGAGACATGATTACTCTCTGCAAACATAGGGGAGGAGAAGATAAGCCAAGTAAAGCTAATTTAGAAAGAAACTAAATACCAGTGTAAGCATAAGAACAAATGGCTATAAACTTACTGTAAGTTGGTGGCAAAAAAAAGCCAAAGTTTTTTTTCATGGAGTTAGATAAACGCGTAAAAATTTGCTTCTGTCAGTTCCTCTGGTGATAAGGGAGCATTCAGGAAGGTCTTCATTTTCTCATTTTCTGTCACAGGCTGATGAGCCATTCGCCTCTGATCTCTCAGGAGTTTGTACTGGTAAAGCAAGCCCCAGAGAAGGGCACTGACTACTTGATGATACCTTTCCTGGTATGGATTATGTGCCAGCCTTGAGCAAAATGCCAACAAAATGTACAAGAGTCTTGGCACATTTGTTTGTGGTTGGTCACACTAGTTTCCAGAACACAGTGTCCTTCCCGCTCTCTTTCGGAGAACCCTGTCTCATGCTGCCTATTTTTAGATCCCTTTTTGCCCGCTGTCCGTAGTGGGGGGTTTGCCTTCAACCTCTTAAAATGCTCTTCATGTTCTCCTTCCATTTCCTTAATTTCTTTTTTTTTTTTTTTTCCACAATCTTCTTTTTCCCTCACTAATTGTGAAGCCTGCACAAGGCTGTCTTTCAGATATTTCAAAAGGACACAAAGCTCCCTAAACAGAAGGTTTCCAAATGCCTTCTTCTTTTCTGTCCAGGGCCATATGATCTGGTACATCTACATTTCGTCACATCAGCTTGGTTGTTTGCTTGTCCTTCTATTAACATTCAGAGAAAACTGCATTAATCTTATATGCCTGTAGTGTAAGACACACCTGGGCTCATCTGTATGAATTGCTTGGAAAGTACTGCTCCTCAGGAGCCTAAATTTCAAGAAATCACAAAATCACATTTTTTTCCATGTGATTGTAGGGCTGGTTTTGTGGTTTGTTTTAAATTACCATCAAAGAGAGGGAAGCCTGTGTACAAAGTCATCTCCCTTCCCTTTCTGGCCTGGTGTGTTAGTTCATTAAACATGGGATCTGTTGGAAAATGCTGGAGCTGTCTTCTGCAAATGTGTGTGCCTTTCCTCCCCTTGGGACTTAAGGCATGGGGGAGGAAGGAAGGCTCCACTTCTCAGTCTTGTTTTGGCTGCCCTCACAGTCAGAATGAGGATTTTGGGCTTGCCTCAGGCATGGAGCTGGTACTGGGGAGCTAGTCAAATAGTATAGCTTGGTGTTCTGTAGGCTCTCACCTGTGAGTAATATCAGTTCATCTTGTGGTGGTTTGGGTTTGCATAGTTCATTTTAGGAGAGGAGCATCAGAAGCATGGAGGAAACACCTGTTTTGCCAAAAGCTGTGGCAAGTCTGGTGACAGACTTAAGAAAACCTTATCCCCAGATCTAGAATTAAAATCAGGTAAGCAACGAACTCATCAACATCTCATTTGATATTGAGATTTTTTTCCATATTTTTCCTTTTGTATGACCAAGCGTACAATCTCCCGGCTTTTCAGTTCTGTACATTGCATGCCACAAGATGAAAACCCACTCATGGGTTTCAGAAACAGAAAGGCTGACCGTGATTAGAGAGGCGAATGAAAAGATGCCCCGGTTATTGTGCTGTTTCTCATTTTATCACATAGATTAGCTAATGTGATGTTTCAGCAGGGCTTGTGAGGAAGAGTACCTATGTAAAGCAATAGGTGACAAGCTGGCCTTATGTCAACGTTATGTCACTCTTCTGTGACTTTCTTTGCACATCACACTTTAAATGACAAAGTGACAAATGGTGACTCTGTACCAAATTATTCCATTTTCCATGCAAGATACACAAATATAAATCAAAGAGGTCTTTTGGAAGCTGCCTCATATTTTCCGCATTTCTTGCAACAAAGGACCTGTCTCAAATGTCTGTGGGACATCTATTCCAACACAAATACACCACGGTTAATGCTTGATTTGAAATCCATTATAGACATCTGAGACTAGAAAACATCCATCGTTTGTTTCTTAGTTTTTGTGCCAGTTTGTTAAAAGGCCTCCCAACATTTTCTATAATCCTCTTCTTTTCTATCTCTGTGGAAGGGAGCATTCTGAGAACAAAATTTTTTCCCCAAGCTTCCAACTATGTCACTGCTGTAAGATGCAAAGAGATATCTGGTAGTGTTCAACTGATTGTTGTTAGGTAATTTTAGTGGAAATGGATAAACTATGCTGATGTTACAAATAAAAGCCACTGTTGTAAGCTGGGAAAGACGTGGAAGGAACTGTCTCAAACTATAACTTGGTATCTCCAAAATGCGTAGAGATTAGGGAAATATTTTTTGAACTATTTAAAGGCATGTATGGACATTCTGAACATATGCCAGAAATCAGTACTGAGCAGATGACCCTGGGTCACGATGACCATCGGAGGGACACCAGAGAAATACTGTTAAGGAAGACTGTTCTGCTTTGGCATAGCTGATGCTTTCCTGCCATAATGAGAGTGTTGCTTTGAACAACCTTCCTGAAACTCTGTGTTGATACTTGATATTCTCCTAAATAGGGCAATGGCTGTTCTGAGATTGATTTCTTGGATTGAACTTCCTGCATGACTTCTCTGAGCAAAGCTCCCTCCAGTGACTCAGCGTGCTGGCTAGAGCAATACTGGGCTCATGGCAAGGAAAATACCACTCCCTTTTTGTGACTGAGTCCTTGTAGGCTCCCCTTAGTGCATCTCCTGGCAATGATTAGTAACATCTACTCATTTTTTTTAAGGCTACTCCCCCTCCCATAGACTTCAGTCCTGTGAAGTCCTTAGGAAACATACCAGGATCTGAAAAGCTATTGTTTGGTATTTCAAATCCTGGTCCCTTTATGTCCAGCTGGTGGGAAAAGAGGAGAGAGAGACAGAAAGAAAATAGGAAGGCGGCAGCGGAGAATGCGGGGGAGAGTTAGAAGTTTAGTGCAAAATGGAAAGAACTAGGGATAAATGGATCCAAGGGACAGAGAAAAGTGGGACAAAAGTAGAGGGAAGTATGCTTAGTCCTGGTTCTGCTGGATGTTTCACTAGAGACTTTATGCAACCAGGGGGAGGTTTTCTCTTATGAAATAGGCTGTAGGAAGAAGTAATTAAAAATACAGGCACGTCAATAATCAAGGTGAAGATTTAAAAAAAAGAAAATCAAATGGAATACTAGCAAGAAAAAGAAAGCAAAAATGTCTAAGAAGTATCTGGGTTATAAAGGCTGGAGAAAAAAATGAACAAAAAGCAAGTATTCTGTAGGTGGCTTCCTGCCAAGGACCGATGATTTTATCTCTCTGTGCCGTGGTTCTTCCCACTGCAGAATGGAGCTATGAATGCTCTTCCAATTTTTCAGAAATATTTGAAGTCTAGGAGTTGTTTGGATTGCTACTAACAGTGGATAATGTAGAGTGGGAGAGGCTTGCTGCAGAGATGGAGTCATTTTGGGACGATCAAGACAAAGAAAACACCAGTATGTAATAGTGTTACTGAGCTTTAGGGAAGAAAATAAAGGCATTTTTAGTGAAGATGAAGAAAGCGTTAACAACATGTATTACTAAAAATCATATTTGTATGCAAAGACTTGATTTGACATGTAACCCCAGCACTTCCCCCTCCCATATTTAGATTTTTTTTTTAACACTTTGAAGTTTAATATATGCTTTTTTTTTTTGCTTTGAGCTTACCCCTCCCATTCCCATCTCCAAGCTGGAGGTCATCAGATTTGTTTACCGTCTATGATGGAAAAAATCTTTAGAATAAAGTCTTATCTTTGGCTGGCTGGGCCAAACACACAGAGAACATTTAGTGAGTTTGATGTCCCATGGCAAAGGCAATTACCATCTGTCTGATAATCTGACGTTGTGCTTCTGGTAGACACATATGAATGTACAGACTACATGGGAAGCTTGGAATCACTTGGCACATGTTTGTGTCCTTTCCTGGGCTGAAATGAGTTTGTTAAATGGCTTCCACTACTGACAGCTGAAAATCATAGTAATTTCTTTCATCTCTGACACCGCTGAAAACCACATGACTATTCTCCATTGCAAAACTCTGATGGTCTTCATCAGTTCCTTGAAACTTTGGCTATGGTTGTATCTTTTTCACTGATCCCTGCACTATCTAATCTCATATCTATCTCATGTATAGTCACATTATGCAAACTCTTGGATGATGCCTTATTTTTTGTTCAGCACTAGTATGTCTTAAACTTCACTTGAGTCATGGCAAAGTTTGGGGCATGCTTGGAAAAACAATGTCAGAAGAAGTTTGGATGGGCTTCAGATCTCTCATATTTCAAACAGTATTTGGCTGCAATAAAGACAACAAATTGTGACCAAAGGACTTTATTTTCAATGCTTAGGAAATGAAAAAAAATTGCAACAGATAAGAAGAAGTATAAAAGCATAAGTTTATAGTTGCATTTGTACGTAAGCAGCAAGGCATTGAAATACCCATTTTTTTTGAGGAATGCAGATCTGTTTCTTTGTCTCACAGATAAGTATGTGCAGAACAGTAATTAAGGATGGAATCTCTTCTGAACTCCGCTCTTTTGGCTGCTTGGGGAGACCTGCTGGTGGTTTTGTTTAATGAGGATAGTCCCACAGAGTTTCTGTCTTCAAAACTCTGGGATTAAAAAATAAAGAATGCAAAAGCTATGAATACTGAGGAGGCTAACTTTTTTCTTATTCCATTGATTTACAAACCAAGGGTGACTACTTGTTGTCTGGAGCTGGCCTATGGAACTGTCTCACCAGTATGAGGTTTTGAATTAAGAAGTTGATGACAGTGGTACCTGATGGTCTGCAGGCTGGCAGGGATCCATGGCTGCCTGGCTTCAGGATCTACTCATTGGTTTGACAGAGATTTTTATATATCACTCATGGTGAGAAACACCCGAGTGTCTTCTAGTGATGCTTGAGTGTGCCTGTACAGTTGCAGCATGTGGCTTATCACATTCTTGTTTAGCAGAGCTCCATCTTAGTACGACTGAATTCAGGCTGCTACATATTCTAATCAATGAAGGCAAGGACGAAGTTTTCCTTTTCTCTGGAAGCATAAAGAGTTGATGGAAACCAAAATAGTAGTTTCTTTCTACGGGATAAAAAAATAGCTACCAAGTGCTTTTAAATATGTTTGCTGCCATAATGAAGAAATTATGTCATGCTCCATGAACTATTCTGTGAAGGGCTGAGCAAAAATGTCAGCTTTTATGAACACTGGGTTCCCTCCACAAGTTTTACCTCCGGCTTTGTGATCCTTGTGATCATTGTAATGGTACAGCTTACGGTCAAGCCAGGAGTGAAAGGATTTCCAAGATGCACAACATAAGATAATTTCAGCTTTGATTGACATGTCAGAATCTATTGAGGTTGTGGTGTTAAAGATTACTATAATGTTACTGTCAGTAAACTAACTACCACCCCATGGCCAGAGGTTTTAGGGAGGAAAAAGATGTCTATTCCCTCTATTTTGCAAAGGACAAAGTGCTGTCCTGCACATCTTTATTTGCAGAAGAGAAATTTGAGACGTAACTGTTCATAGTTACAGATGTTTTTGGAATTTAACAGAAGTGTATTCTTGTAGCAAAGTCTTCCTTTCTGTGCTCCGAAACATTCTGCTCAAGGTTGCTGCAGAGATCCCCATTTCTGGGGTCTCTCTTGCAATGGACTGAACTATGGGTAGATGATGGTAAAAACCACATTGCAGTGGGATGTGGCTCACAGGGCTGTGGTGCCTTCCTCACCTCTTCTGCCCGTCAGGGAAGCTGGGACACTGAGTAAGGGAGTAATACTCACAAAGTAGCCTAAGCAAGATGGTCTTCCAAGGAGTAGAGACAGACTTGCCAGGAGAAACCTCGGCTACTGCCCTGTCTTGATGTGGTCTGTGAGAGGTGGTGAACCTGGTACAGCTGTGGGACAATCTTCACCTCAAGGGAAAAGGGGGTCAGGGAGATCTTTGCCAAGGGCATTAGAAAGGTAAAAAAAGGTATTTTTTTCACCTTACTTGCTGTGTTTCAGTAGGGTGTTTGTTTTTTTTTTTAATTTTGGCCTGAGTTCATGATTGTATTCCCCAACATCTTCTTAGGACTTTGTTTCTAAGTCCTAAGAACTGGAATGTGAGAATTCATGTGGGGAATAGTCCTAGGGGAGGAACACTGAATTTCCTCATATTTATGAATTAGTCTTGACCCAATCCTACGATTTATCAGGAGAAACCCCCATGGATGCTAATGTCTGAAGGGCTCATGGGAGCCCGAGGGTGGCCAGCTGCAGACTGGTAGCAGCACAGCTGGGGGACGCTCAGGCAGCTTTTCCCCCTCCCAGGCTGCTCAGTGTGGCGCGATCTCCGGACAGCTTCCCAGGGCTTATCTCAGGCACTGGCGACACCAGGCTTAGTGCAGCCCTTCTAAATCATTGCCTCCTTTTGGGGTGAAACTTCACAAACTGACTAAAGACCAGAAGTAGAAAGAGACAGCATTTCAGGAAATATGCTGATTCCATTTTTATTCCTCTCCCTTCATTCCTATCAGCAGCTTGGATGGGACCCGACGACTGCTTTCTGCTGCCTTCACGGAGTGAGAGTGTTCTCTGTGCCACAGTAAACTTTGTCTCTGTTAAATCAACCTTAGAGGCTTAAAGTACCCTTCTAAAGGATCTTTTGTCTCACTGGTGCAATGTCCTGTATCCCTGGTGCCAATCACATTATGTCGGTTTTACTTGTCACTTTTGGGCTAACTTTACAGCGTTTTATTTCTCAAGTCCTCTGCCGACAATCCAGTCACACTGCTACCTCCCTATTGGAACTGTAAAAAAGCATTTTAAAAGTATTATTACTCTCTCTTTAAACCCAAGAGGTTCTGCAGTACTTTCAAGAATGGGAGAAACTAGTGAACTGACAAGATCTAGTCACTTTAGATGAGAAGTTTTCCCCAGAGGTTCAAGCGGGCAGGAAACACAGTTTGTGGGATACAAATATGCATTATCTCTATAAGCTCTGGCTTTCTCCATCAAAGTACAGGCAGGAATGTTGGGAGGGTTTAGTTGGAATACAAAAGTACAGAGTACCTCTCCAACAACAGCATGGTACTAAAGTAGAACTTCATACATAGACTATACATTATATATGTGTATATATATGTATATATATACTATATTGATCTTTTATATAAAATTATTCACACATCTGTATTTATTAGTCTATTTATTTTTTAACTTGACCACTTTCTGGGAAAGAAAAGGATAAGCTCAGTTTCTGGTAGGAGAAAACTCACAGCTAACAGAAAAAGTCATCTTTCCCATTCCTCAGTATAATGAGACATAACCATGGCTCTCCACCACCTGTAAGCGTACAAAAAACTTCCTTGTTTCTATAATCATGTGGGGAAATACTGATGGTTCTAAAAACTGGAAAAGTGAATGCTGTATTTTACTGCCCTCCACTTTGTACATTCTTGTATCTATTGTAATGATCTATTCTTTGAAGTTCAAGGTGTTATACATTCAAAATAAGTGCTGGAGGTATACATATAGGTCAGCATGTGCCATTCATAGCTTTAAATGTAATCTATGCCCTGTTTTCTCTAGGGAACATTTGACCTCACACTGCAAAAAATTTATGAGAGTGAAATCCCTTCATAAAGGCAAGTGCTGAAAATTTATTACATCTGTTTCACCTTGTGGGAAAATTATGTGGTTTACAGAAAATCTAAAAAATGAAATTAAAACACACAACAGGCTGGAAGCAGGTTGCTTCTGCTGTACTTGGAGTGTTTTCTTCTGGCATCTTGCAAACTGCACAGCAGCATGCCTGGCCAAAATATGACTGAAAATAAAAGAAACTGGAAAGCACAGGCAAAAGGAGCAGAAAAGTGATTTAAGTTCCAAAGTTAGTGCTGGAAAAAAGAGCATCAAACAAAGCCAGACACTAATTTAATCTAGTACCAGAAAAATTTTAACATGGCCATGACCGTATTAGGTGGTTTACATAGGTATTACATCAAAACATTGAGAGGAAGAGAACAATTATGGACATTTAATGCAGCTGCTGCTCAGGAAATGTCTGAATAAGAGACAGTGTGGTTGCTGTATAAAAAACTTTTTCCTATGACACCACTCATACTCTTCCCTGGCAGAAGCATCACTCCTTCCTCTCTCTTTGTTTCAGCTCTCAGGGTCCTTGCCCCATCCACTGCTGTGCCTGAGCTGTTTCTCATGCAGCCAAACAGCAAGATAAGTTTCTGTAGCCAAAACCCAAGGAGGGGTGAAATAGAGCTGGCTGCCTAATCTGTGTGGCTGTTTGAGAGGAGGTGTTACAGCAGCAGCACCAGCACTGTCCTCCCTCCTGCTGGTGGCTGCTCCCTGTTCCCCATACCTCTGATGTATGGCGCTACTGACAGAGGAGACTGCTCGAGCAGGCACCAGGGGGTCCCTGGGTACCAAAAGGCCTTCCTGCACATCCAGCTGCCACTGCTACCCATCCGCAACTTGCTCCTTGGTTAGAGCACGTGGGAAATAATAGTTCTGAGCCTCTTAGTATAGAAGCAATGTGAAATACCAGGATGGACTGAGAAAACCTGTCCCACAGTAGCCTGTACCCAGCAGCCATAGCACTCTCCGCAAAGGTTTGAAATCCAAATTGACAGTGTGCCTTTCCTCATTACCCAGCAGTGATTCACAAATAGTTTATTTGATTCTTCATTCTAGTGGTTTTCCTGCATTGAAGATAACATGATTTCCCTACAATGCCATAACTTCTCCATTTCCTGAAGGTGTAAAGGCAATTCAGGTTACATGATGCGAGATGCTGGAGCATTAGATGCTGCCCAGTTTAAAAATGTCCAGTTTAAAATAGTTGTCAAGGATTCATCTGTAATTACAGGAGAGATGGGTGCCTCAAGTGACTCATTTTAGCAACTATTTTATGATGAGGAAACTACATTCTGGAGAAGATTCTTGTCTCCAATGACTGTGCAATGTAGGTTGTTAATGATGTGTGACTTTCAGATGATCCTCACTGGGTGGCATGAATGTCCATTCTGTGTTTGTCCATCTGAGTCCTGTGACTGCTCAAGGTAGTTTCAGCTAATTCTTTAAATATCAGAGGATAAAATTAATTAGGAAGCTAATTTGGTAAACAACACAATTAAACAGCCAAGTTTTCTAAATATTCTCTACCCTGTGTCAGGCTGTCCTCTTAGCCTGAGAACTGAGTTCTGATGTGGGTTTCGTTAATTGCCTGATTGCACCCAATATTTGTATTGAATACTGATGCAAAGATTCAATATTTTGCTTTTGTGTGGTCAAGTGGGGTAATTCCTTCTATACAACATGGTGGTCCAGCTCTTTTCCTGTCCTTTTACTACTAATGTAATTGGAGTATGTTTTTTGTTGTCTTTTATGTCTATTGGTGTGTGTATGCTGTAGAATTCTAATTTCAATCATGTAGGAATATCTTTTGTAGGATTACAGCATAGCTGCATCATAAATTCTGACATGACGAATGTTTTAAGAACACAGAGTGGGATTAATTCACGTCATAAATTAATCTGCTGCCAACGTCCTTTTAAAAAGTCTTTTATATCGCTTATCAAAGAGGGCATCAAGCAACAGAAGAAGAAAAACAACTGAGACAAAACTGAGAAGGAATGGAGTTCTTCTTAACATTAAACGGTGTTAACAGATTTTTTCCCATATTTCTAGACTGACACTGTTTGGCATATATGTTCCAGAACAAATTTGCGTTGTGATCATGCAAACAGGTTGTTTTCAGCCAAAGATCTCAGACAAGTAATTTTTTTGACTGCAATATGGTGCTGGTTAACAAAGTGAATTTAAAGAAATAGCATGAACGATCTGATACAGAGTCTACTGTGTATACATCTAAGCAGTCTAAAGGCAACAGACATCATTATATCCTAGCCACGCAGGAAAGAGTTCTTCTGCCAAAAATACTTCTCTGGCTGATGGAGCTGTATCTGGAGGTTTTACCATACTACAACAGGTTAAGTACTGCAGCTTGTGTGTGCATGAAGGCAGTGCGTGCCCTTTGTCCTGTCGGTGCCCCTTGCATTTCCAGAAGCCTCTCACATGCATCGGGCTGTATTTCTGTGAGGCTGCTACGTGTGCTGCTGAAAGCTAATGAGACAGATGCTATGTGTGAGGCTAAGCACATAGCTGTGAAACGTGTTGTGCTATCAATTTTTAAGCACTGTTGAAGAAGTGATGGCACAGAATGGTTTTTTAAAATGAGTGCGAAGGCTTAAGTGTGATAAGTGGAAGGCAACAACAGGAGCAAAAAACAGTGGCAAAACTTTGTACGACATTTTGTAACTGCTAGGCAGCCTTTTCCCTAAGTCCATGATAGCCAGGCTGTGACATTCTTACAAGCTAAAAGGCATGGGATACATTGCAGGAAGACTAAATGCTGTACAAGGAATAACGCTGTCCTGGTAGTTAATTAAGGAAGAAGTCATTCTTCCCTGCAAGTGAGGAATGAATCAGTGTCCCAGACTAAAGCTAAGGGTTCCAGACCTCTGTGCTCATTGTTAGAGCTTCAGAGCAGCTTTTTGTAACACTTAGTTTCTCCTCTAAATTTCAAACTGAAATTATGCTCTGGTTGTCTGTTTTGCTACACTGGATTTATTTGGGCATGATATGATCATTGTCTGTAGCTGTTGCAGTGTTGCTGTTTGTTTTCATAGCACACAAAATGTTCCACCTCAGAAGCAGCCGCTTTTCAGGGTAAATACTGCCAGCATATGCAGCACATAAAGTCCTTTAAAACTCCACACAATGAAATGTCCTATATTTTGAAGAACTGTGTACTTGTTCTTTTAGGCCTCAAACAGGAAATATTTAAGCACATTTTCAATTAAGTTGCAATGAAGTTAGTGTAATTGATGTCCATGTTTTTAGCATGTGTTTCTGATCAAACACATCCATAGATGTTTTCCTGATCTGAGGTCTTTAAGCCTGCAAAGCGTGAAAGCTGAAGCATTCATGTTTGGGTACTCAGGGTGTTCGTTTGAGTACGTGCGCTTGAGAGCAATCCTCATATTCCCTCCTTCCTTAGTACTAGGTCTCAGACCTGAACTGGGAACTGCTGTCTGCGTATAGCTGTATCTGTAGGGTCCCAGTCTCAAGGCTGTGGGTTGCTCAAAGCAGTACTGGAAGATATGGTGCTTGCATGTTACACAGACAATAGTTACACACATAAAAAACAACTGAAGAAGCACTGGAGTGGAAGGTTTCACAAATTAATTTAATGTTCCTGACATGCTGGTTTGGAAGGACACACCACACTCTACAGGACAGAGAACCTGGTTTAAGCCATCACCGGTTTGCTCTGGCTGGAAAAAGAGGGGGAAAAAAAGAGAAAAAAACCCATTCGGAATAAAGCACTGATTTGGGCTGAGCAATGATAATTATGTTTTTGCAGCATAAACCAGAGGTACTTTAGACTAGTCGTTCAACACTACACCAGGAGGGAAGAGAGCAGTGTGTTCACACAATAGGCACTGGTTTCATTTCAATGTTCATTACAATGTTGGGCCTCCATTATAGTCCTGCTGCATGAAGGAGATTGTTGAACTTTTACAACTTGAGATCACTAAAAGAAAAGCCTAATAAAGGACTAGATCCAAGAAGATATGTACTCCTAAGTATCTGGCTGGTTGGATAAAAATGTTTGTAAGTGCAAGCTGCATGCTTCAATTGACTTTTATTATTTTCTCTATTATATCAAGTAATGAACATGACACTTTTTTTAACCTTTTTTCTCAGGTTTGCAGAGGGGTAGATTTTCTTCATCATCTATAGCTAATGACAGCAGAAATTCTTTTTCAAAAAGAAAAGCAGGATCTGGTCGTATTTTTGTGAAAATAACCTGCCAGTCATTTCCTGGCTTCTTTTACTGTGCTATTCATCTCGTGTTCTGAAGAGCCCATCAACTTGTAAAAAAAGCCCCCAAGAACAGAAGGAGATTTCAGCATCTTTCTCCTTCTCCGTTTTTTTGAGAGAAATTTTCTATTGCGTTTTTAATTCTAAGCTCTGAGTGGCTGGAGGATTAAGCTTTCACTATGTTTCTACATTTTCCTCTCAAAAGGTGTGAATGTTGATGTCCGAGTCATCCTGCAGTCGCTGACAAGCACACGCTGCTGCTGACACCTGGCTGTGGCACCGTGCTGTCAGACAGGCACAAGGCTTGAACTTGTGGATCTTGACAGCTCCACTGTCCCCAGGAAAGAAGGTGCCATAAGAAGCTGCTGTCCTCTAGCTTGGCCCACAGGTGACTTCTATAGGTCTTACAGAGGGTTTTGACGCAGAGGACAAAACCTAGGGGCTGTTGAAGGATGTGCCTGTAAAGCGTCAAAGAACAGACAGTAAAATATGACAATAGTACTGCTGAGGACATTCAGCCAAATGTTTGCACAATGATTAAGAAAACCAAACATTAACTCACTGATTTTGTCTTAACAAAGTAGAATATGATCTTTGTCACTTTACTGGAGAATAGGCACGCTGCAGGATCCCACGTTTTGGCTTCTGACCATACAAAGAATATGATGTTACCCTTGTGAAAGCTCTTGCTCTGGTTTCTCACAGTAGTGGCAGCTTTAGCTTGTGTTCCTACTGTAGTTCCAAGCACACTGCTACTGGAGCTTTAACTTGTCCCTCTGCATTTTTTCCTTATAACAGGGCAGGGATAACAAATACTCCCCCACTGGCATTTGACACTTCCTCCTGCTATCCTTTGCCACCTTTCACCTTCCATCCTCAGTTCTTTTGAGACCAGTTCTATGATTTTACCCTTTCATTTTCTTTGCTATCAGCTGTAGACTTCAGCTTTTCTTCCTTTTCTTCACAGCTCCAAATAGCCAAGCTAAAGCATCATGTAGATAGCTAACCATAAACAAACCCTTGGGAATACTCCAGGGTTTGCGATCTTGTTTGCAGCAGGAGGAGCATATTTGCAATGCCTCCATTTCAGAGAAGCTGAACAAGCTTCCAGTGACTATTTTACAGCCTTAAGCCTTGTAGGAGTTATTTAATATTGTAATTATTTTGCTAACATACGCCACAATGTTCTTATTATTTAAAACTTTTCTGCCAAAAACCTACTTGTTTATGAATTAATTTGATAATACTTGTATAAATAGAGTTGTGACTTTGCATGTAAACTATTTAGCCTTTTTCATAGGAGATCTTAGTGTTAAAGGCTCCAGCTCACCACATAAATTGATTTCAGTAGTTCCTCACGAGGAAGGTGCCCCAAGGAATATCAGCTTGTTGTATAAGGTCATATCAAGTATTTGTACTTTTTGAACACAGGAAGTGGCAAATTCTTTACAAGCAGAGATATGATTGTTCATTTTCACCCTCTATCTCCTCCACCCAAAGCTTGTGACATTAGTCTCAAATCTCTAAGTCCCTAATTTTCTGCTGAAATCTTGTATATATGTACTCCATAAGGTTTTACACTTCCAAGAGGTGATATTCACAGATCTACCTTTAAGCGGCTCAAGACTCCAAGTGAGACATTTAAGGGCGCCATCTGGCTCTTTAGAAGCCTCCTTTGACAGAATGGATGGAGCTTTTTCTCCTGGCCAGAGATGGTCAGGTTACCTTATCTCCTATAAGAAAACCCATGTACCATAATTTTATCTTCCTAATGGTCTTGATGAGACTCCTGTACACCTCAGTGTCTTGAGATATATCTCTTAGGCATGTTTTATAGTGCCTATTTAATGTGAGTCTTTCAATAACTTTCAGAGCTCCACCATGTGCTCTTTTGTTTGGTGGGCAACATCAGTGTGCAGAGTTGGCTCCTGAAGTTGGGTGAGTTGAGAGGTGACGGGGACCCCAGCGTGGGTCATGCCCTCACCAATGGGTGCTGTCCCACAGTGTCTGATCACGGTGGGCAGCTCTGGAGGCTGTGACAGCACCCATCAGCAGACCCTGCCATGGCAAGTAGCAAAACAGGGCCAGGGACCATCCAGGTGCTTCTGTCAGAAGTAAGCGGAGATGGAACTGGCCTAATGCATGGCTCCAAAGTCCATCCAGACCCAGAGACAGGACTGGAGACAAGCTGCCATGTACATCCAGGAGACAGGTTATTTACGGTGTAGGTCTAGTCCTTTCAGGAGATAGGGCTGGAAGCCAGCGTTGCTGTGGCACCACTGGAGCAGGGACTGACCACCCCAGGCTGAAGTGAAACAGGGTCCTGGGCTGTGTGCAAGTTAGGGGCAGCCCTAAGAGATGCTGGCTGGGAACAGTAAGGCCTTAGGGTGCCCTTAGCACCATGAGAGGTAAGGGGGCTGCTGACACTACTGCCAACAACATTACTTGTGATTTTGCTTTATTTACCAGCTGGGTTTTCTAGGAAATAAGGTTCCCACTATACCACTCGATGTGGCATGCATGTTTTGGTTCATAATCACAGCCCTTGACAACTTCCAAACCAGCTGGCAATTGGCCAGCTAGAGTTGGTAGGAGTCATGAGGTGTTAATGATATTCCTGCAAGCTTCATGAAATCGCACAAGCCTGTTTTATAACACCAGCTGAGAGAAATAACTGCTGGGGGAACACAGCTCTAGGAGACACTTGAGAATCCACTAGAGACAGAGTTTTCCAAAGAAGAAACTTTACTCCTCTCTGGACACTGGCTTTGAAATAGAATTCTGTGGGAAACCACGTGCCCTTTGAGCTGGCACCTGGAGTGACGCATTTGGTGGACACTTCAGTTTTCTGCCCTTGTCCCCGGGTTGGCAGCAGCTGACTGGGAGCAGCCGACTGGTCTGGTCAGCCCACATTGTTCTTGCTTCTCCCTCGAACATAAAGGTACATTCATTAATGTTTGCAGCTCATACTTTTTGTACATTTACTTGTTAGGAAAGGAAGAAGCGGCAGTGACAGCAACAGGTTTTACTGAGCTGTCAGGAAGAGTAAACAATCTGTGTGAACAGTGCGGGATGCCAAAGGAGCAGCTACAGACTTTCACACTCAAAGTAGTGCTTGACAAAGAAAGCAACTCTTACACAGGGCAGTTCCTCTTCTGAAGTGGGCACAAAATTCTCTCTCTCCCCACCACAGGAGGGTAAGCAGCACTACTGATAGTGTAAAAAAAATCCGTAAGACATCATGACTTACATGCAGAAAGACACACAACAAGCGGCAGTGCCCCAGTGTACAGGAGGAATGAAAAAGAAATGCTGCCCTCTTTTTTTATGGGTTCCCATGAGGCTGGGCTTGTATCATGGACAAGAACAATTCATCCGGTGTCCAGCTGGAATCTCAAATAACCATCTCATTTTTCTTTTCCAGTAATGGGGCCAGTTTTAGTGCAAAAAAAGTAGACATAGAGGTCCAGAGAGAGAAGAATTGTTAAACCCATGTGTAAGTGCAATTGCAGTTGGCAAAAAAAATTAGAATGAGGCTTCTTGAAGTAGGACAATACTTGAATATGGAAGCTGAAGGCTGAAGATGTGTCCACGGACAATTCCTGTACCTCATTCCCACTGGTACCTTTATATTTTGTTGAATATGTTTCATAATAGACAAACATAATGTTTGAAGAGTGAAGGAAAATATTTTACAAGTGTGTCCAAAAAATATTTGGCCAATGTGGTACAGTTTAGTTTGTCCTCAAAATGAGATTTTATGCGCTCTGCCATCAGCTTACAATTGAGATGATTTGCACCTCTGAGGACATCTTCTCTATGGTTTTTAATACCTAATAATGGCTAAAAAATCATAACTAGCCCTGTACAGTGCCCTTCTCTGTTCCTTGTCACTCAACCGCTGAGCTTTGGGAAGCCTGCCAAGTCCCTGACAGCAGCTCCTTCTTGTGGGAGCAGAACTGCACAATTTGATCCAGGGGAAGAGACAGAGTTTTCATATTTTACTCTGGTGTCAGCAACAGAAACCTTCAAAGTTTAGGACTACTCCTCAGCTGTGGGCTGAGTTGCTCAGGAGGTACCACTCCTGTTGCATTGTCAAGTCAATCAGGGTAGGAGAGAGCTCTTTTTCTAGGGTGGGTGCACTGAAGAGGCGCCAGGGCCTCCCACCCACAGTCCTCATTAAAGAAAAATAACAACAGCACAAAGCCCAAGGATTGTTTACTTATTTGTAGTATCTCAGCAACGGCTACTCTCTATCATCTGTTTTTGCTTTGGTGATTTCTTTTTTTATTAAAAAGAAATGCCACATGTTGCCACACAAGTAGCTAACCTCCTGCAGCCGGTCAGAGGCTGCCCGCCGTGCCCGGGCAGGACGGAGCACAGCCTCTGCTCCCCAGCTGTTCGACCTGGCTTAGAAGGAAGTGCCACAGACCAGGACTTTGCAATTGTTCTCTTTTCCCCAATAAATCGAGCATTTGCCCAAAAAGTTCAGGCTTGTGACACTGGGTCAAGCAGGACAACTAATTTTGGCTGAAGTAAACACTAACAAACAAAGTTCTGGAAATGCCCAACTGGTTCATTTCGACATTTTCGGAAGGAAACACTGAGTTTTGGAAGGCTTGATCCTTGGGGCAACTTAGCAACTTTCATACTGCAGAGAAGAGGGAGATGGTTGCACGTCCCTCCCTTGCAATCCAGTCTTACATTTTGGTGTTTACGGCACTTGTCTGAGTGGGTAATTAATTACTTTCTATAATTTGGTATGAAGCTTCAGTTAGAAATACTGGGTGAGCTGCACTCCAGTTCACCTTTTCTGAGTGTTGAGACAAGCTCCTAAGAGGTAAAGTGCCCAAATTCAAGCATGTTGCTCTCTGCAGTAGAGTCACAAGCAGTAGTGTTGATTTTTTTTCTCCTTGGTAAATACTGCAACAACCAAACTTTGCTGATTAATGATATAGGCTCAGGGAACAACATGTTCTCAAGATTTTTAAAGTAGTTTGGTAAACCCAGGCTTAAATTTCCTAACTTCTTTATGTTAAAGTCCTTAAAAATCAAATAATGGTTCTGAAAAAAAGGTCAAAAATAGCTGTGAGTCAACATTGAATTTAAAATAATTTCTAAGAAAGCTGGACTACAGGTTAGCAGAGGCAAGGGCTAGCACTATATGAAGAGTGAGCTAGCAGGTTCTTTGAGATGAAAATCATGTTATTGCCTTTCTGTCTGCAACAGATGGCACCTCACTGGTGTAGAGCTCTGCGTGAGTGCTGGGCAACTTTTCTGCAGTAAAACAGTTGTAAAACCTTAATGAGTTGTGGAGGATGTTTCTGGCCTATGGAAAAAGCTGTACTTCTGCCTGCGATGGTGAGTCTGCCAAACTCCTGTGGAGGAAACCAAAGGCAACAAAAAGAAGCAGGAGAGCACTGTCTCATAGCAAGCAGCTGGCCAGAGAGGTTGGCAGTACAGAGTGATAATGCTGAGCTCGGTAGCAGTTATTGTTAAAAGATAAAAAAACGTAAGTTGTATGTGGGCATCTATCTGGTTATTTTTTGGACTCTCATACAGCCCTCAGACATTGGTGTCCCTGTGGAAGGCACTGCATAAACACAGGGAGAGAGGCACTCCGGGCCTGGGGACCCACAGCTCTGACACACAATAGCACAAATACTGGGTGGTTTCATTCCTCTCATGTTAGGCTTCTTGTCTCACCCAGCATTTCACTTAGCCTCTAGCTGAGGCAGGGACTGAGATTAAAGCACCTGGGCATCAGTGCTCTGACCTGCAGCCATGTGTCAGGAAGACTCAGAGGAACACCAGAACAGCAAGAATGACTGAATGACAAGTTGCTCCACAGGCAATATCGGTCCCAACCACCAGGGCAGAGGGGATTATTCCTCTCCCCCCCACACTCCACCACACAGCTTGCTTACAGGCTCCTTTGTACTTGCTCCCTTTGGTTAAGGGACTGCCCTGATCGGGCTCGAGGGACAAGCTCTGCATGTACTGGTGTAATTGAAAATGGTGAGGAGCACAGCATGAATTGTTCCTGAGCACTGGAAACAATACTTATAAAATCACTTCACAGTAGTTGTAACTCAGCTTGCTGGAATACAAACAGCTTTGAAGACCAATGGCTACTTAAAAACCACTCTGAACAAAGACGTGCCTTTGCTCTGCCCCATCCAAGTCTACCTGTATTTCTGATCTCCAGCGAAGGGGAGTTGTAGGAGAAAAGGAAGATATCAGTGCTTTCCATATAAAGGTACATGAATGCCTCTCCCAAAGGAGACAGCATGAATATATGTGATGATTTTGCAAAGGTTAAGAACACTGAGGGCTCAATTTTAAATTATCAGCCCACTTTAAGGAGCGTCATGGCTGAAAATGATTTAGCAACACATTTAACCCCTGGCTACTGATTTTCTTGTGCAATATAGATATTCAAGCTGAGTATACAATCTCAGGTGGCCTCCAGTGCTGAAAATCCTTAGGCTATCCACAACATCCCTGTGCACTAGCAGTCTGGAAATGATGCTGAACGCTTTTATGTATTTTCCAAACAATCTTGGGAAAAAAAAAAAGAAAACCAAAACAAAAACGTTTGGTGCCCTTGCAGCCCCAAGTGCTAAACTTGTCTTTCTGAAATGCTGTGTCAACAGCTCTTCACTCGCAAGCCCATTATTTTTATTGGCCACGGCTCTCAGGCTGGTGTTGACAGGTTAATTTACAGTAACAGTGAGAGTCACCTTTACTCACTACACCCAAAAGCACAATCCACTCCGTACTTGAATGCCACACTCTCGAGAACAGGAATGCTGGAGAGAGAGAGAGAGAAAGGGCCTTGAAGCCTCGCGCAGGCGCTCAGGGAGTTGTACAAAAGAATGCTCTTTTGGTGAAATAATTTTTGCCAGCACATGCAACTTGAGCAGGAATGGTTGCAATTATTTCTTACCGTGCTTGTTAGAGAGGACATATGGGAAGATTAGCCTCAAGAATGTCACTCTTGGACATGGTCTTCTCATGGGGATTACGCCACAGGGTTTTTTCTATTCCTTTTCCTCTTTTCTTTTTTCCCTCTTTCCAATACATCAAAGTTCACTGAGAGAAATTTCCCTTGGTAACATGTACAGATAAGCAGATCTCAGAAGATATGTTTCATGGGATATACTTTAAAGACTTGTTTCCCTTTTGCTCTTCTCTCTTATCTTCTCTCCCCTCCTCTCATGTCTTCTCTTCTTTTTTTTCCCTTTTATTTTCTTTTCTTCCTGACAGAGTCCTAAAGGAGCAATCCTAGCAATGGGTAAGGAAGCTATAGGCTGAGAGAAAGGCCTTTTCTCTAGATTGTAAGGCTGTAGTGCTGCAACTGAAAGTCTCAGGCTAGGCTGACGTGATACAGATGGTGAAGACTCCACGACAGACCTGATGGAGAGCACATAACACTGAAGAAGTAGAAGAATTCAGAGCAGCTAAGTGAGTGGGGTAAGTGCTGCCAAGAGGCAAATTATGCCAGGTTGCAGATTGATAGACTTTTCATCACAGGAGAACTGAAGAAAAATAACTCTGTGTTTCTAAGATTTGTTTTTATAGTACTGTTTCTTTTTGTTAGTTTGATGTTTGGGGTTTTTTTAATAGGACCACCATGTAAAACCAGTGAATTAATAGTATTTTGATTGTAGAACTACCAGATACCAAAACTCTTGCAGTATTCTTGCAGTCTACCCCCAGAAACTGGCCATGTTCTGGCACTGCTTACCCAGCACAAGGCACCACCAAGGCTGGATCAGATACTGTCTTTCTCTTCTTTCAGCACTGGTGGGCATTGTGCCGCTAAACCTACAGCCCTCAGGCTCATATTCTGTTTTGGCTACATGACCATTATAGAATCCAGAAGACATGCCTCTGATGTTGTGGCCATAGTGGAATTCAGAGTGGTTACACTCTGCTGAAGTGGTCCTATGAGTTTGCATTACACTCTTTTTCCAGACCAGCCTTCGGTCTGTCTTTTACTGTCTCCTGACACAGTGACTACAAATGCAAAAGCAATTTTGCAAGTCTGCAAATCACAAAATCACGGAATGGGTCAGGTTGAAAGGGACCATGGTGGGTCATTTGGTCCAACCTTCCTGCTAAGCAGAGTCATCCTAGAGCTCATAGCACAGGATTGCATCCAGACAGTTCTTGAATATCTCCAGTGAGGGAGACTCTACAACCCCTCTGGGCAACCTGTTCCAGGGCTAAGTAGAGGGGCAGGATCACCTCCCCTGACCTGCTGGAAATGTTCTTTCAGTGCACCCCAGGATACCACTTGCCTTCTTGGCCACACGGGCACACTGCTGGCTCAGGGATGCTTGTTGTCCCCCAGGACCCCCAGGCCCTTCTCTGCAGAGCTGTTATCCAGCAGGTCAGACCCCAGCCTGTACTGGTGCCCAGCCCTAAAGTGCAGGACCCTGCATTTACCTTTGTTGAATTTCAGGCAGTTCCTCTCTGCTCGTCTCTCTGACCTGTTGTGGTCCTTCTGAAGGGCTGCACAGCCCTCTAGGGGATCAGCCACTCCCAGTCATTAGTGAACTCGCTGAGGAGGCATCTGCCCCTTATCAAAGTCATCGATGAATAAATTAAACAATACTGGTCCCAGTATTGAACCTTAAGGAACAGCACTAGTGACAGGCCACGGTAAAACCTTCTCCTTGAAAATCAGGCTGCTTTAATATATTTTAACATAGGCACTAGCAAACTAAGGGCCACCTGAAACCATGCCACATGAGGAAGTGATATGTGGGAAACCAGATTAGGAAGAAAAGACAAAACTTTGGTCTGCTGGGGCACTGTCACGAAGGCAAGAAGGCCAGGACTAATGGCACGGCGTGTCATGTATAAGAGCTGCTGCAGAGCCAGTCTGGGCTTATAAAGGCTCCTTTGCTGACCTGTATCACTTCTGTAGCTCTGGTCAGAGGGGCCTCTCTGTTTCTGTGGTCAGTGGATGGAGAGGTTCCCACAGCCTCCTTTGCACTGCTGTAACTCAATCACTGTGTGATAACAGGTAAAGGCAGAGACAGAGACACTGAATCAGAAAGCCTCTTCTCCTTTGAACCACAGTCACTCTGCTACACCATCTCTCTTGCTCATAGTAAGCATGCCAGGGAGACAGAGTTAAACACACATCAGCGCACCAGCACAGGAGGGTGCTCCCCTGCTGTTGAGACTATCTATACTGAAGACAAAAGCAGTAACAGAGCTCTCTTATGCAAGGCAACAGCCATTACAGTTTCAGGATGAAGACTTCCAGCAGTTACTCCACATCTGTGTTCCATGACCTACTATGGCAAAAGGGTGTAATAAAAGTAGACAAGATTTGTCTGCTCTCAGACCAACAGCGAGCCAAGCAGGATCTGTCACTGTCCCTACTGTCATTGCTGCTTCCATGTGAGAGTCTGGCAAAGAGCGTATGAGGGACAGATTATAGGCTCCAAGCAGAGCAGCCCACCATGCTGCTGCCAGGATGTTCCTGCGCTGCCGTAGAACCTGTCACCTCCCACATGAAAGGCCATGGGGGGTGCTCAGTTTGACAGCAGCCTAGGGTTGTCCCAATAGCCCCTTGAGCAGCAGAAGGCACCTCTGGCCTTGCAGAGAGGGGTCCAGCCTGGCTGAGTCCTCCCAGGGCTGCCAGCCATGTTTGCAAGGGGTTTAGGAGCTGCCTTGAAATGGGAATGTGCTGCTACTGGGAAACCCATGTTTGAGCAAAGTGTGTTGGGCCCAAAAGTTTTTGTCACTGATCTCATGACCAGCCTTGGGCTGGAAGGACAAGATATTTACCATCCTGTCATTCTGACACACATCCAAATGCTCTGTTCAAATTCAGAGCAGAAGTCTCTGACGGTGCTGAAAATGGTTATAATTTTCAGTTTGGTCTCCACATGTTCAAGCCTACACCCCTGTTATGCATTTTTCCAGAGCAGTAGGTTTCTTAGTGCTAGACTAGATAACTAAATTATTTCCATGAACTGAAAAATAAACTTCATAGCCAAGTCCCTAGTTTAGCAGTCTGTAACATCTGTGACAGATTTTTAAAATTAACATCTCTGCCCTAGTGGCTTTCAAGCAGCAAAAATGTTACACATTTTGCCTTGCGCTTTGGATTCGTCACCTTCTGGGACCCACAAAAACATCCCTGCCTCACACCATGCTGGAATCTGTAGCTGTTGCCCAGTGAAGAAGGAAAAATGTGATCAATATTGCCTTCTTGGATTATGACTGGGGCTCTTCCACAGCAGCATTTTCATCTAAAGGTAAGGTGAGACCTTAAAGTTTTGTTACAAGGTCATGTTGGAAAGTACTGTGGCAGTCTTCTAGTACCTGCTCAGGAGTCTCACATTTCCTCAGTCAACAAGTCCAAAGAGTTTCAAGAAACCTTTCAGTATCCTTGCTGTTCTTGCTGCTGGAAAAGGGCTTGCTCAGGTCTCTTGCACCACAGTTCCACCTCTATGACACCCATGTTTTGACTCGGGAGGCAAGAGAAGAGGCCACTTGCTAACTTATTTAAGTTAGGAATCTGCGTTCCTTTGCTGAAAGTATCTGTTCAGATATGATATTATTGCCTTCATATATTTATTCTCTTTATTAGACCTCTTACTTTCCCCAGAATAACGTGGTGATTTTAGTGGGAGCTTCAGATAAAGAAGAGTAGTGTGACAGAAAGCATTACAGCCTTCATTAAGATAAGCGCTCCAGCTGACATAGCACGTCTAACTAAACAACACAAGGAAAGTACAAGAAGAGAAAACTTTCAGTGAGTAAGAGCAGTTGGGAAAGACAGCAAAGATCTGACCTCTTGACCAAATCGGTGGCACTGCCTTTTTTCCTTCTCATCAGTTCGACGTTGCTCCCTGCCTCTGCTTGCTGCCGTTCCTGCTGTGCTGCAGGTACAATCCCCAGCTTCAGGGGGCCAGGGGCTGAGCTACGCTGCTTTCCAAGCTTCTCTCTGCTCCTGGAAGAATCTGACGAAGATAGTGTAGCCATTACTTTGAAATATTTGCACATATTTGACTGAGAGATTCAAATGTCAACGGCAATTGATGCGCTTCTCTCAGATGTCATTACACCCCTTAAAAAACTCTGATGATCTTCCTTATTACTCTAGGAGTGTAAAAACCCCAAGCTCCAATATTTTTGTAAGAGGCTATTACTTGTCACAGTCGTATATCTCATATGTCTTTGCTCTTAACACAATTATTTTAAGGGTTAGCTTGTTTACAAGGAACACAAAAGAAAACCAGAAATGTATGACTTATGCTCTTCAAAAGCAGTTATTTATAACTATTCTAATTGTTTTGTTTCCTTAAAAGCTGTGGGTCGTGGCAACACAGCTGCTTTTGGTCTGGCTAATAAGCCTTAGTTTGGGACTAATGTCAGCGTAGTAAGTTTTCAAGCCTGTTACAAACAGCCCACCAGTGGAGACGCAAAACCTTAATCTGTCTGCTATGATCTGCTGAGAGACTGCAAAGGTAGAGATTTATTTGTGCTTTAAAACACACCTACTCTTTTTCTTTCAAGTATTTCATGACACATTTACCCTTGATTATACTAGTCACACACAGGAGAAGATGAATTTGTTAACCAATACTAGGATTCTCCTGCAACCTTTCAAAAAGGCTCTGCCAAGTCCTGAAGGAGTCAGTAACTCACATAGACTTGCTGCCTATCAAAGGATTGAAAAATCAACTTAGTATCTCAGTGTCATTTAATGGAAAATATTTAATTATTTAATAAAAAAACCTCTTCAACTGATATTTTCCTGTTAGACACTCCACCATGTATTCATTAATAAGAGTGATCCCCACAGAACAAGAGTGCAGGCTGCATCTGGCTCCTGACTTTGTTACGGAGCAGAGACAACAGTTGACTTCACAAAACCGTTTGCCAGACACTAAATGTAGCTCACAGTTCACTGACAGAAGGAATGGCCAGAATGAATGTTTTAGGCCATATAAACTAGGAAAAAACCAAGGATTCAGGGAAATTGTTGTTGCTGTAACTGTAGGGCAGTGTAGCGGCTTACACTAGAAGTGCTAAAGGCAGGTGTACTGTTTTTTTTTCTACGGGATTCTGCACAGAGAGCCTCATGGGGTCAGAGACATGGCCAGGAAGGTCTTCTCATGGCTGGGGAACACACAGGTGTAGTGGGGGTCATATACTGTAATTAAAAAGCTAAAGCCAGAAATGTAGTGCTGAAGTGTTGCAGCTCAATTGGTAAAAAGAAAATGTTCGTGAATAAGGTGAGTGACCATCCCTCATAAACATTTTTGTGTCAGATATGATGGTGAAAAGGGAAAAGATGTTACCTTGAGGTTGATTTTAGAATTATTCCAACACCTCTTCCTTTTAGGAACATGGCAATTCTCATATTGGACCAGTATGTGGCTCATCCTGTTCAATATTCTACCTTAAAAAACACAGTCAGCACTAGACACTTGGTGACAAAACCTTGCCTTACACAGGCAGACAGATTTGTGTTCCTCCTCTTCAGGTTCATTCCTTACCATCAATATTTAAAGCCATCTAAATTCCAAAGTGAAGGGTTTCATGTCTCCTTTGGATTTTTTTTCATCATTATCTTTTCTATTTTTATTCTTCACATAGTTGTCCAATCTCTTTTTCACAGCACCAACAATTTGAATTTCCTGTCTCTGAGGCACATCAAACAGATACTTTTACTGAAGTCCTCCAAAATTTACCTGAATCTTCTTTCTGGTTGTTAAAATAAGTGGTGCATTTCTTAGATGTTCGGGAAGAATTAAAATTTGTTGTGCCTTTTCTGTGTCACTACTTTGCAATTATCTGAAAGAAACATCAAATCCACTGATTTGAGAAGAGAGAATTTTGTAGAACATTGTTAATATCACCACATTGAAAAATAACTCTTTATGGATCCTAGATTTTTCCTCACTCTGCTCTTTTTAATTTGTAGCTGGATTTTATGTAGTACCAGGAGAATAACCATATGAAGAATTGTTCTATTTGATTCTTTTTATCTTTCCGTTAAAATTACTTTTTTTGAGTATTACTGGCCTGTCAACTCAGACTGAGAGAGATCCATGTGGTTGTCTGATATGCTAAGTTCATTGCCCGATGTCTTGGCACCCAGTTACTGCAATTGATTTAAATGTTGGACATTTCCTTTTCCGACCCCCTCCTACTTACGCTTCTGAAAGGGCCAGTGTTTTTAAAACAATAGTGATAGGAAGTGTATCACAGCACTCACAAAAGGGAGTCCTACAATTAGAATTAGGCTAGACAAAATGCTGCAAATAATGGAGCATATCCCAGCTTTAATCTCACCATCCTGGAGCCATTAGGAGGGAAGATGGGCCTGACTGGACATATTCTTGACAGGGGTAAAGGCAGCCCAGATGAAAACGCTAAAGTGTAATACATTTTGCCTTCCAGAAGAATGTGATGCATGCATACCAAGCAGTAATAAAGGAGATTGGGGTAGATCTTAGGAATGATTTTTAATGTGCAGTCAGCTACGCATCAAGTTATGTTACCTGGGGAAACGGAGGAATCTCCATCATTTGAGATCTTAAAGACAAAATTCCATGAGCATGCCTGGAATGGTTTAGGCATAACTGGTCCTTCCTTGGAGCCAAGTCAGAAAACCTTTTCAAGTCCTATAGTCTGTCTATTGTTTAAAGATCTGCTCATGATTCTCTCGTGATGCCACAGTCACAAAATCCTGTTTGCTACTTGCTTGGAAACTGCTTAGTTTGAAACAAGTCCCCTCTGTTAACTGGTGTGACAAGAAATTCTTACAATGGCTGTGCTGTTTCCTAACACGGGCCCTGGACTATTCCATATACAAAAAATATAGCTATAAAATTATTTTTCTGTGTAACAGGTCATGAAAACACCTATTCTGCAATTCTTTTGTTTCTCTATTAATCTTTGATACAGAACCAGCCCCATCCCTCTGAGAGCTGGCTTGCTGCTCTCTATTCTCCAGAAAATTTGGCTTACTTTGTGCACCAGTACAGTTGGCCTTTGAAAGTTGGCTTGCAGTTAGCAGACAGAAGCAGGGTCAGAATTAGTTCAAAATAAATTAATAGTCAGAAGTTCTAACTTGCTAAGCTGCATGCAATCCACCCTTCAAAGGATATTCACCAATTGCTGTAATTGCTCTCTTCAAGGGCTTCCAAAAAATCCTTGGACATGCTAATTAATGCTGTTTTAGATATATGTTAAGGTATTTGACCTGAGAGTTTAATTCTACAGTTTAATTCCATAATGATTGTAAATGGTAGGACTGCTGCATATTTAAAAGAACATTAGTGTGAATTTAGCTAGCTGTTGGCAGTTTAACAGTGACTAACAGATATTAAATAAGCATGAAATTCTAGTGATGAATGACACTTTTATAGGGGCAAGGGCTGGAAGCTGAAGGCAGAAGAAAATACTTGCATCCATGCATGGTGACCTTCCGTTTTCTCTGGATTTTACAGTCTCTGCACAACTTTCCCATCATCGGGACAAGTCTGGGTTGGTGGAAGGGCCTTGTCCTTGCAGGCTTGGACAGCACATGATGAACTTGGTGGGATTGATCTTGTTGATATGCTGAAGTCATTGACAATCCCTTGCTGATGTCACTGACCCCAGGATTTCCCCAAATAACTGAATATTTCAGCCACTCAAAGATAATCAGATCTTCCAGTGTCAAGGAAAAAGTGTGTAAATTCTATCCCTTCTTCTGCCAAATTTTTCTTTCTTTCTTTTTTTTTTTTTTTTAAGTGGATGTCAGAAGAAATCATTTGCTAGAGAAAAGAAAAGAAAACAAGTTGATCCTTTTATTGTTACTGTTCAAAAGCATCTCTTTGTTTTAGAAACAAAAATGGTAGCAAGTGACTTTTTTCCACCCCTCTGTGGCTACATAAATTTCTGCTACTAAGGGACAAACGTCATTGATTTGACTGACTTATTCAAAATGAGTCATGAAGCTACAGCTTGTTGTGTCAATTCTCATCACACACTGATGTGGCAGGTTTTATGAATAAAATATGGGCAGTTGCTGCCTGGGAGGATGCCACATCTTAGCTACCCAAAACCCTCTGTCCTTGAAGAGCAAAGCTTTGAAAAATTAAGACCATGTTTCAATCCAAGCTGTATAATATGCTTTTCAATGAAGTGTAATATATTGTTTTTAGCTGAATAACTTTCTTCTCCTCTTTTCCTCTTCTCCCCTCCCCCTGTCCCTCCCCTACTTAGGGGGGAAAAAAAAGCCATGCCATCTTAAACTAAAGCACACTTCAGTCAGTCTCCCTGTGTGTGCTCTGTGCCAGCAGCCACAGCAATTCTTTCATCTTGGCTTCAAAGTGGTGCTGAGAGGGGGAGGGGGGCATCTAATGAAAGAAGGGAAAACAAACAAACAAACAAACAAGCACAAAACGGGAGAGGAAATGAAAAATAGCAGTCTACCTTTCAAATCTGAGTGTTGCCTGCAGGCACGCTCTGCAGTGGATGTTGCACTCAGCTTCAGCCCCTTGTATATTTTTTTTTGTTATTGCCACTTCCCATGCTGGGAAGATTCTTGTCATCCCTCACATATTTTATCCGCAGAAAAGGCTGCCCTGCCCTGTGCTTGGTGATTGAGGCTGTGCCCCTGGTGTGCCACACTATCAGTGGTTCCCAAGGCTGCCTAGCCTGGGAAAAGCTGCATGGAAACGGTCCAAAATCAGCATTACATGCATTATTGTTCTTACTCTCTCTGATTAGAGTGCACACAATGAAAACAACAGCAACAGCCTCGTTTTCTAGCTCTCCTCCCAACACAGGGCTGTTCTTAGGCTGGTTTTTTTTTCTCAAAGTCTTCATAGAAATTAACTGCTTCTGTGCTGGTTGGTCCCAGGCATCCCAGCAGCTTCTCTGGGGGGAAGCCCAAGGAGCTTAATCCAACCAGGAGTGACACTTTCAAAAGTGCCTAGTTGACTTGTGAACTGAAATCCCATTTTTTAAAAACAGGTCTAGTGGTAGGCTGCCTTGTGTACCACTGGAAACACACTGCTCAGATGCCGTGGTAAAATGCAAGGCACAGTAATCCCCATAAAACAAAACAGAACAGGCTGAAAAATATTTAGGCAGTAGTCCCCTTATGCTTTGTGTTAAGTGCTGGAGGCAACACACGCAATGTTCCAGCAGTGTGTCACAGCACCTGGGTCTCCTCCAGCCCGACCACCCTCACTTGCTGTCTCACTCCCTGGTCGAAGAGGTCTTGCTGTCCTGGCTGAGGAGTGCCAGAATGGACTAGCACTGCTCTAGTGGCTAAGCAGTCATTTGGCAGACAATACTTTAAATTTCATGAGGCCTGTTCCAAGTCCTGGGGTAGCCAGTTTGGAATGGGATAAAGCTCAGTTTGTTCTATGAAGAAATGGCATCCAGTGCTTATCCCAAGCACATGGAAATGCCACTTAGGAGTCCCTGGGTGAGGCATGGCATTTCAGATAGGAGTCACTGGGTGAGGCATGGCATTTCAGGCTCAATCTGATTTCATATTCCCTGAAATATATTAGGTGGCACACCAAACAAAGAAGGCAAAGAATTTTCTTCCCATTTAATACATTAGATATATTCCAGTGTCAAGTGCCTGAATCTTGAGTGTGCTCAAGTATTTGACAGGCGGTGAACTTGAAAAGCTACTCCAGAAGAGAGCAGTAGATAGATTCGGGTGCTAAAGATGAGAGAAGTCGAATGACAGGAAAGACTGTGTTTTTAGACAAAAGTACCATAGAGAACATTTTTTTGTTCAGTTGTAATAGGTGCTAATCTTTCTTTTTTTTTTTTTTTTTAAAAAAAACAGGTCTATCTTCAAGACACAATTGGGAACACATGTAGGAACAGACAAATACTGTAAATGTTGTTTTGTTTTAGGATCCTTTTACGGCTTTTTTCATATGCCCCAGCTGTATTGCAGAAAGGGATCTCTGATGGTGTGTTCTCTTCTTCACAGAAAGAGATATAGATGTTCTGGGTTACTCTGCAGCCAAGGACCCCCAAGCATCTCTTGCTACGAGGGACCTCGAATCTGCAGAGGTACCTGGGGGGTTAATGGTAGATGTTCTTATATTGCCATCCAGCAGATGAAAGACAGATGTTTACTTTTAAGACATTTTCAGACCAGGGAAAAAAGCACTTTGAAATTTGAAGAAAAAGAAACAGCTCTCTAGTTAATGCCTTGTATAGCCTTCTGTTTTTAGAAGGGATTAGACTGAATCATGGAAAACAAAAATGTAAAGTTGCATAGTTCTGTTCTGTCACTTGTTTCAGTGTCACAGTGGTTAAATCTAAAACATTTTCCCATGTTTTTTAGGTTCAGCTTGAAATTTCATTATCTATTCAGAATTTTTTTCTGCCTTGTGCATCACTGACGGTAAAAAATGTGAGAAGAAAGTCAGTTCCCAATTCTTCTAAGATTGTAGTGCACAGTGAAGGAAAGGGTTCTGTTTATTCTTCAAGAGCTCTACTAACATAATATTCCTCTGAAAAATAATGTCTCTTTTTATGCTAACCCTAAGTCCTTAGGGTCCAAAGGCAAAACTGGGCAAAAATCTGCTCTTGTCTTAACTGACTAATATATTTTTGGGCAGGACTGACCCTTTGGTTACCTTACATGTCATAACCCTTTTAACTTTCAGGGGCTGCATATAGAAAAAGGTGAATAGAGGGCTGTAAGAAATAATTTTAATCAGCTTTTCTGAACTTTTCCATGTTTGAAAAACAATTTGTGTTACTTAATATGTGAACTTAAATACAGCTGGGATGGGACTTCTCTATCAAAAACATTTCCTCTATTAAAAGCCTGGAAACTGGCTGTCATTACTCTTGCTTCTCTTTCTTCCCAAATCAAATAGTTGTGCCAACTGCTTGTTTTGTTTAACAGTCCCAGTCAGAGAGATATCATGGCTAATCACAGTATCATTTTCTAATGTTCACTGGAAGGAAATCTCAAATTGTTCTTTAGAACCTAAATATTAGGCTTATTATAAATCTGATTAAGCAGGGGAACCAATCCTTGAAGACAGGATGAATACAACTCCTAGGAAATTGTGGAAAAGAAAACCAAGCATTGTTGAACCACAGATTGTTGCTGGAGAATGCTCTTCCAAAATGTGTGTCTTTTCTCTGCTTTGATTAATTTATTTGTTTATAAATTTCTCTTTCATTAGTTATAAAAGATCAAAATTTTAGGAGTACTGGCAAAACTGGTCCCTGCAGTCTTTGCTAATGTGCCCAGCATGAACTGAAGCGTTTACTTTCTCCTGTGTGCCAGACAGCGACACAGGACTCACGTAGTGTCCTGCGTGAGGCCTGTGACTGTGTGTTCCTGTCTCCATTACCATATGCCAAACAGGAGTGATATCTGTGGACCGAGAAATCTGAAGCCCAGCCACATGTGAAGTGATCTAATTGCCAGCTTGGAGAAGCTATTAGCCTGACCAAGAGCTGGAGGGAGCCCTAAGGTCATTTCAAAAAATGGTGTTTAGATTATAACTCAAACAGGTTCTTCAGAAAAAAAATGCCATATGAAATATATCTAGACCACAGCTATTCCTACGTCTACATGAGATTCACATGGGACGTCATATCTGGCTGTGGTTTTGTTTGTGCCGTGTTACCATGTTGGAAAAAAGTCTGACTGAGCACATGAACACGCATTATGGCCCAGAAGAAGCTCCCTTGGCATTGATTTGGTGTCTTGCTGAGGTACATAGGAGCTGGACGTGACAGAGATGCCACCTGGGTTAAGCTGTTATGTAACTCTGGTGGGAGTGCTGGCAGCAGCAGGGGAGGCTGAAAGGGCTGTTTCCACCCCCAGGGCAAGCAGGACTGATGTGGCCAACACCCCTGTTGTGGGTGACAGCAAGCCTGGGATGATGTGCTGAAGCATGCCTGCCTGTCAGCCAGGGCCCTGACCTCCCCCTCGCTGCAGGGCCGTCCCATCATCACAGTGCCCCTTCTCCTGGCCCCAGAGGGAGCACCTTCACCTGACCATTGTCTGGGCTCATTTGTCACCCTTTCTTGTTTCCACAGCAGCCAAGGAGTTCGTCCCAGCCAGTCTGCTTGAGTACTACAAGATGGGAGAAATCCTGGCAGTAAACAGGCTAGCAGACAGCTTTCTTTTTTTCTTAATATTTTATTTATGGGGAAGAGGCCACACGAATAATTGAAGATGCCTGTTTGCACCCACTGCAATCTGTGAGTGGTTTGAAATGTAAACATGTCAACTCACAACTGGAGCTTGGGAAACACATGCCAAAACTGCCAAAGAGCCTCAGGCCACTTGTCTGTCAGTCACACTCACCTTCTCAGCAGTGCCCGCCTCCTCTCACGCAGGGGAAGCCCGGGTGCAAGGGGTTCCTGTCCTGTGTGACACTGGCGCAAGTTTCCATGGAAAAACTGATGCGGAGGAGAATGGAAACACGCACATGGCATAAGGTGAACTTATGGTGTATTTTACGCAGTGCAAAGCAAATGGTATTTCAGACTGGTTTTATTTTTTTTTTTCTTTCTTGTGTAACATACAAATTGAGATCAGCTGAGGCACCAGTAGGGTTGCCTTTAAAGAAACTGAAATGCTGTGCAGAAATACTCAACAGAAACGGGAGACAGAAGGCCAGTAGGAAGAAGGAAAGAGGTGGAGAGGCCTGGAGCATTACAGGGCGATGCTAGCAATCCTGCTTGCATAGAATTAGTAAGGGGTAACAGGAGACAGATGTACTGCTTAACAAGGTGCTATAAGAAAACAGAAATAGTGCAAAAATCCAGGATCCTCTAAGAAGTGGCAAGGTCTCCAAAGTCTTCTAAATCTGATTTTGTTACATACAGGCGAGGTGCTGAATGGATCAGGTTCTCAATATTGTTCTTGACCGGGTGTGATTTATGTATACAAGTGTAAACTTGGTAGTGAGGGTGTAGTGCAATGAATCAATTCCTATAAATATTAAAGAAAGATTTGCATTCAAAGCTTCTGCCATCCTAAAACCCTAGAGCACACAGCAGACAGCATTTCTTCCCCTCCAAGCCCAGTAGTGGGGGGAGATAGAGTTGTTATTTAGATTGAAACTCAAGAATTTGGAAACTCCGGAGAATATTTTCCATACACATGACAGGGAATTAAAAAAAAACCAAGTGAGCATATCAGACCCTAGAAGACTTATGCAGGAGGCTGTTCTGAATGTATAGAAGAAATGTTAGAAAAGTCTTTGTGACAGAAATTTTCAGACAGTCATGATTGCTTCTTTCCTCTTTGCAAAAAGTGGAATGTGAGTGAATAGGATTTTGTAGAAATTGCTGTTAAAGTTTACTGAATTGAGTCAAGTATATTCTACCAGAAGCTTCAAAAATGTGTATTTATTTTCAAAAAATGAGGTGTAATTGAGCAACAGCACTATGTTAAGAACAAGGTCGATGCAGTAAAAGAGCTCTGGTGTGGACTTCTCACCAACTTTGCACTGACGTCACGTTGTTGGCTACAGTGGACCCAGCCCTGATTAATTGCCCTTGTCAGTCAGATCCTGGGAAAGAGTCTTGAAGGCAGACTGATACTCTAAGGGCATGTCAGATGTGAGGTTATTTGATTACTGTCTTAGCTGAGAGCAGACTTGAAGTGTTTTGCTGGGCTATGTAGTGAAAATGAGCATTAGGAATTGCCATGTGTCCAGGTTCTGCCTCTTGTTTCTCCATGCAGCTGAAGGCCTTCCTCCAAAATGTGTGCATAGCTCCTGTCAAAATCAGTGGGAATTCTGTGAAAGTGTTGGAGGATGATATTATGGTGCACTTTACTTTTCCTTACTTGTGAGAATTGTCTCAATGCATTCTTTCTTAGCTGAGGATTGGTTTCTGCAACTTAAAGCTTTTATATTAGAGATAACAATGCTTAAGATTTTTTCTTGCACTTTCCTAAATTAGGACATGCATCACTTGTATCTAAGTTTAGTTTGGATATGACTGCTCTAATATTTTTTCTTATTTTACATTCATCTCTCTTCTGTCTGCTGGCTTAATTTCAGACAAAGAAAGTCAATATTTTCTTTGCGAGTTATTTCATTTTGTTGGTCTATGATATCATAGCAAATGTCAGCTGATCTTACGTAATCTAGAGTTGAAGACAGACTGTTATCCTTCCTTTTACAAATAAACAGATCTAAATAACATAGGTTCGTGGTCAAATAGAGTATTTTTAGAGCTATTAAAAGAGTAAAATAGTTTTCTCTGCTGATGAGAATGTCTGCCTCTTATCCTGGTGGTCTCTTTATTCTCCTCCGCTTGCATTTGATCCCTAACACCGTGACACTGCACCATTTTGCTGGTAACGAAGTCATCATTCACTCATTACTTTGCAAGTCTGGGCACATTTTATGGTTGATAGCTGGATTGCCAGCATGATCCGAAATTACCCTCTTTCTGCTTATTTTTGCTTAGCTGTAGGGCCAAGGCAGTACAAAACTCCACATGTGGCAGGAGTGGCCAGCATGTAGTAGCCTCTGTATTTCCTTACACTGAAAGGGCTAAGTCCTCCACTCTTTTGAGTGCAGATAAGTCTGTGGTCACCAGAAAAAGATCTGCCCCAACAACATTGAGAACCTCACCATTCCTTCAGCCTGTGATTTGGGTAGGAGCTGGATGTCTCTCTGAGTTTACAACTGCAAGGCAGCCTTAAAATGTCCATGATACATAGGCACGACAGCTTCTTGCCTGCCCAGGCAGTGTGAATAAGTGAGTAGGATCTGTAGGAGGATCAGCGTTCGCACTGCATCGCCCTTTTCCTTGGTAGGCCGCAGCTGTGGGGAGCGAGAGCAGGGGTTCCTTGGCCCGATGCAAGAGATGCCGGTCAGCCCCAGCCGCCAGCACACGGAGCTCTTCCTCTCCCAACACGCTGGATTAATTTCAGCAACTGGCAAAAGGGCAACAGAAATGTATTTTAGAATCTCTTCCTCTGCATAATCAAAAGGGAAGGAACACGACACGAAAGCTGCCGAACAAAGAGCAGACAAGCGCTCCCACCCGCTGGACCTCCCTTTCAGTCACCCGTGTGCCGGCTGGCTCTCAAGGCCTGTCTAGGTCGTATTATGACTCCTTTATTAGTGTTTAAGGTCACCGGGAGACATGCAAGTGCATCCTATATCAGGAAGTGTAGCATGTCTCTAGAGTGAAATATTTGGCTGTTAGCAAGAGCTGCGGCTGCGACTCGGAAATCCCGGGACGCGCCTGAAGGGCAGGCAGGCTCCAGGCGCCGCGCTGCCTCCCAGCAGACAGAGCCACCGGGAAGCGGAGCGGCTTTCCTGCCATTCTCCGCACGGGGCTGCCTTCCTCCCAGACTTCCCTACCGAGCCCCGACAGCTCCTTTGCCGCTCTGTCCAGCTGGCTGTGGGCTGCAATTCCAAAGAAAAGGCCTCCACTAAGGCAGGTACCCAGCACAAAAATGTGCCGCCGTCTGCCCCGGCGTTGTCGCTCCTGCAGGAAGACTGATTAGGAGCATGTAAAGAGGGCAGGGAGGAGGTGGGTGCCAGCCCGCGGTCCTGGGCGAGCGAGCGGCAGATTTATCGGTGTACTTAGGAGCGCCGGGACGCGGGGAGACGCGGCTGGGGTGCAGGGATGCCCTGACCCGCACGCACCACAGCCCTGCGGGCACCCACCGCCGGCGGGAGCGGGAGAAAAGCAGGAATTGCGGTGCCGAGACCTGTCTCACGACCTGTTTAAAGCCAAAGGTGGAGGCCTTTCTGGCGCTGCAGGTCCTGCAAGCAAAATTAGATGGCAAGTGCGAAGATCCTTGACATGCGTTGGGTGACAGAGAGTTTCACAGCTGCCTTGGCTGTATCCACATCCGATCTGTCAGTCTTTTGCTCTGACTCTCACATCACTCAAGCATAAGCTCCCCTCAGAGCATACGCATTTTTTTATGCATCAAGCTTGACAATAGCTAAATGAAGCAGCTGTTGGCAAAATGTGCAGGAGGGGAGGCAGAAACAGGAATGTTTTTCCTTATCTACGCGAGTAACTTCAAAATATTTATGTTGTATCAGTAAGTGCGAGGATAATATCGCCTTTATCTTTTTTGTCATAATGTAAAAAAGAGAGATGCAGACAAGGTCATGTAAGCGTCAACAAAAAAATTTCAGATACTGAAAGACTTGTCATTGGCTTTAGCTCTGGTCGTATTATGGGGTGGAGGATCCTCTCAAAAATGCATGCAACTGCAAATAAATAAATAAATAAATGTTTAAAAAGCAAATGTTTCCCCCAAGAGAAGGAAGAGACTATCAAGAAATCATTGTCTCAGTCTAATAAATTACAATTACAACGTCTCTAGGCCCTGCTAGAATGTTAGTTGCAATTAGATGGAGAAAGCAAACTCTTGGTAACACTGATACCTATTGTAGCTACACAGTTATTCCACCAGAGATCATCATTTTCAGGCATGTCTAACTTTTTGTTTATCCAAATTGGCCTTGGACAAATAGAATATGTGTGTGTGTATTTGTATGTGTTTTTACATGTACATATAGGTGCAGACACCAAAAATATCTTACTGTCTGTTTTTTTAGCTTCAATGAAATGGACAGTCAGCTATAAATGAGAGTGCAGCACCGAAAGTGTTGAGGCCAATTCGAAATTCCAAGGTTTCTGCTCCGAAATATTTTTCATTTCCTAAAAATGTATTCAACTTTTTAAAGGGATATTGTTATTGAAATTTCATTGAAAATCACACTTGAAACACATTTTCAAAGGAAACAAACCAATAACCATTTTAAAAAGAAAGCTTAGTAAGGGGAAAAAATTGGCAAATTATTTAAGTGTTAATAATACTTAGATTAAATGTCTGAGCTTAGAGGAAAAACTCCAATAACATCACCAATATGTGGCCAACAGTCATCTTCCAAAAATGCCAGTTTTTTATGAAGCATTTTTGTGTGCTTTGGTCAGCTGCAGATTAATTTCCTTTTCACTAATTTTTTTTTTATCACAATGAAAGGAGAAGAAAAGTCACATTTTAAAAATGCTCAAGCCTCTGAGTTAAGGGTGTAGTTTTAACTTCTTGGCTCTTAGTAAATCTTCACACAATCAGAGACATTTTATTAATTCAGTTCATGCAGGTAAAAAGTGTTGTGTGCTCATGCAAGAAAAAACTTTTACTGGAGGGTCAGCTTTCCCTGAAGTGTTTTATCTTATTTAGAAGAGAAAAAAAAAAAAATCCAGTGCTAGGCTATATATTTGACACATCCTGACTTGCAGTAGCAATTAAGTACTGTCCTTCACACTGCTCTGTCCTATGGGACACCCACCTGCCATCACAGGGCATCTCTGAGCATCGTCTTTGCTCTGGGTAGCTGAGATGAGCATGCACAACACGCTCCCTGAGCACCTTGGGCGTTCAGCTCACAGATGGAGATTTTCTTGTGTGCTGATTTTGGCAGTCAGATCAGATTAGTCAGCCTAACTTTATGCCAGCTGGTTTTGACAGGTTCATTTATTACATTGTGTTTAATTATTTATGGCTGTACTTCAGTAAAGCCTGTCCATGCCTCATATTGTTGCCTTTAGAAGTTCATCTACGATTAACATTACTGATAGCACCCAGAGGGTCGGATGGAGGCTTTTTGGAAAAGTTAATCTCAGCAGGTCTCACAAGTGGCTTTCCCTGCTTTTTTCATCTCTACCTGGAAGGATGTTTCTATGTCTCTCCTGCTCTGGTGGAGGTAGTAGCAATACCTACATGAGGAGGTGGTGGTGATGGGCTGAGGGTTGTCTCCTCTCCTCTTCCACTGAGGAATGCTGTTCTCCAGTGTAGGGCATGCAAGCCTTCACAGGCCTGGAGTAGCTGCAAAGGGTTGTGTGCAATCTGTTTTTCTCATGCAGATCTGAGATCCAGTGTGACAAACCTGCTTGTGTCATACATGGGCAGGCTCAGGGCATTAATAAGCACTTTTCTTAGGTGTTGCTATAAGACGAGTCTCTGCTCTGTGAATCTTTTGGAAGATATTTACTGCTTGAATTAAAAAAAAAAAAAAAAAGAGCAAAAGTTGGACAGATGAAATTAATTAAAGACTTCATTTTACCAACTAGAATTTCATATTTCCCTCCACATAGGGTTGCATGATGACTAACCTAAACATTATCACACGGCATGCTGTCATCTTTCATAAATAATAAAAGGATTGCTGTAATCCTGCATAAACCCAGCTTTGGATGTTGAGAAATATTATGCAAGTGTCCAACATGAAAAGAATCATGTTTCTTATTCCACCACTCCGGCCAAATATCATGTTGTCTTTACTGGAAAACTGTGTTCATCAAACGAGTTTAAAGCTGAGAGTGGGAGAGGGTGGGACATTGCATTTTTGAGAAATGACATTATAAACAATACGGTTCTGCTTTGTACTGTCAGTAAATTGGGGATATTCTAGAGCAAACAGGGAGGGCACGCCATAGTGTGCTTGGGCTCCAGCTTTGCTTTTTTCTTCGAACTCACAGACTACAGAAGATGATCTGTGCTCACTGGGGCTTCCCACTCCCTTCTTCACTTTCCTTCTACTTCACTCTCTTTAAGCTTAAAGCTCTGGATCAAGAGATATGAAACTTTCTTCTTCAGTGTTTTAACCCATAATTGAAAATGAGAAAGGCGGGGAGGGGGGTGGAATAGGAAAGACAATCCAGCATGGCTTTGCTTTTATTTCTGTACAAAAAAATAGATGTTGTAGAGGAAGGACAGGATTAAAGGAGAGGACAAGATGTTGATTTTGAGAGGCTGTGCCATGCAAGTGTTGAGGTATAAGCATTTTCTCTACGCGTTAGTGACTTTCTGTGGGATAGAGGTCCTCAAATCATAGACATTGAAGAAGTATTTTAAAGGTGCCATTTTTAATCCATGGCTCATGTCTTTCTTTATGTAGTGTTTTATGCATGGGAAATGAGCAGACTTCTCTTTTGTAGAAAAAGATCAGGACTTTTCCATCTAATTGATATAACAGACAGTATTGTATTGTGTGTTTACTCTTAACTGTGTAAAATGAACTTTCACTCTGCAGTCTTGGAGGTCTGCAGTACCAGCCAATGGTGCACTGTGCATGCTCTGGGAGCTTTGAGGAACACATCAGTCTCACGTGGACATTCTGCTGATGTGTGCTCTTGTACACAGGAACTGGGCGGAAGCAGTTTAGCTGAAAGATGCTAATGGCCTCCTTTATCAAAGGAAACAAGAGGCAAAACAGCAAGTGTTTCATTAAGTTCTTACGTGTATTACTTGTTTTAAAAATTTCTTATATGGATTTCTATGTCTCTCTGAAAAGTGGCATGTTTTCTGAAATTCTGGAAATTATCAGGATATCACAAGATTAAAAAGAAAAGGTTTTTTAGAAGTTAAAATCCCTTTCTTGTGGGAGCATTTTCTGAATGGTCTAGCAAGCTGTCGAAGCTTGCAACTGGAAAAAGTATGACTTGGCAGCAGCAAGTCCACAGGTTATGCAAGGCCCTTCTCTCTCTTCCATATGTTATCTCTTGCCATTTATCTCTCTTCTCCTCCCCCCCCACCCCCTTCCATTTCATCTTCCCTCCCTCTCCTGTTTCTCCCACTAGTGCACAGCTTTCGGGAAGGAATGAAAAAAACTGCTCTGTCCCCTGCCTTAGTGAGCGCAGGGACAACAGTGAGAAGGATCTTTGCTCATCATGTCTTTAATACAGTCCTGCTGCAACCTCTGCACCTCAAAACCTGGTCGATCATTGGAGCACTACAGATGACACAGAAACAACAGTTAACCATGACTGTAATGAAGAGAGAAAAACAGTAAACAGTTTTTCTCCTTCCTTTCTACCTCACAGTGAGTAGGGGAGCTGAGTAGATGAGCTGGGGACAGGGAATTGGTAAAGGAGAATCAAAATGCTCTCGAGCCAGTGCTGGCTGGCAAAGGATGCACCTTCATCCTGCAGAGTGAGGGACACGTGCATGGCATGGTGCTGGCCCCAGCCCCAGCTGTTTTCTTGATAGCTCTGTAAATGCTGTTGACATTTGAGACAGGTTTGAGTAAACATTAATAGCTCAAAAAGCAGAGGATAGTGCTTTGTGTTTCTCTCTAGGGGAAATTCCTGGTCGGGTTCTAGCAGCACTGGGCAGAAGAGGGCAGAGAGATGTATTAGGGAGAGGTCACTAAAAGAGCTTGGAAGTGGGCTGGGCATCTGCTTATTAGCTTTTCTTTATTTTGTAAGCATGCAGTATAGAGATATTAATGAGAAGACATAGGCTGTGGTTTCAGTTCCCTGAGAAGCACAAGGTGGACAATTCCTATTCATCTACGTATTTGTCAGGCTCATGTAAGGCAGTGAATGACTCAGTCCTGACTAATAGATGTCTGCTAATGAATACCATTCCCAAACACTCATATATCAATGGTGAATACCAAAAGCTCAGGCCAGCTTTCCTATGCTGGTCCAGCCTACCATTCAAAAAAGGTCTTGGAACCCTTTCCTGAGTCTAAAACCTGGTATCTAAACTTTCATTGAAAAGACTTTTCTGTGGAGGTGTGCTGTACTTTCCTCACTTATCTCAGTGAGTCTGTGGTCTCAATGGACATAACTGCATCTACAGTTCTACGTACCTTGCAGCTGCATGCCAGAAACCCTCATGTAATTCTGGACAAAAAGCCATCAAAAATGCCAACAAAGAAGTATAAGATTAGAAAAATATTTAAGACAAATAGCTATTTTGTATATATATAAGGCAAACCTGTGAAAGAAACAAGGTATTATCTGGGAACAAATAACTTTTAAGCCTAGGAGCATTTTCTTGCTTCATCTAATCTCATGTGTTCTTGAACATATTGATTTTTGTTTAGCTTTTGATACTAAACATAAGCATTAGAGTCAAATTTGTAGTGAAAATACAATCTAAACATCAAAAGCAGAAGGAGATAACTTCTTTTGACAGCTACTCATGAACAGAAACAGTTTAAATGTAAACAGATCAATAGGTAAAGTGTTCTGGTTTAGTTTATAAACTTACTTTTTTTCCAGTCTACAGTAGCCCTGAATAAAACTATTTTGGCTGCAGTGTCGTGCTGAAGTCCCTCCCAGCTACCCCTGTGGCAAACCCAGAAGTGAGGACTTTGGGTCACTTTTGCAGTACTCCTAGGTCACTGTGGCATGCTGGTAGCAGAACAAGGTTTACTCCCTTCAGGTGTCACATCCAGGCTGGCACAGGACAGTTTTAAAAAAAAATTTCCAAAAGGCTTTCTAATATCTTACCAGTGTTTTGTGCAGCAAAATTTAAAATTCAGTGTTTGAATAAATTCAGTGTTTTCCTGGGAAATAATATAGATATTTTGGAATAATCAATGTATTGATGAAATCTGGAATGCCTTCATAATAATAGATATTTCAAAGGAATATAAGATGTAGTGTAGAATATATAATCTGTTTTTTGGAAAGCTTCATTAAATGCTTGGGGTTAATATTTAACTGTGTTAATTCTTGCAAGCTGAGCCTTCTTTCATGACAGGATATGAAGAAAGATGACTACAGGAAAGAAAGGGATGCTAGACCTGCATCATAGACAGAATTTTGGCCTCACTTTCTCAGGGTCCCAAGCTGTTAGCAGGGCAATACTGATAATATTCCCACTAATAATTGCAGGCTGCTATCTCACCACTTGATGATCTGGGGGCATGTAACGAGTGTACCTCATAGGCTGTCCATTACCAGGACAGATCCTTGGTTTGTCACTTGAGTTGTTTAAATTATGATGGGTCAGCTTTCCAATAGATTTGCTGGAAGTGAGTGGCATCCTGCTGGAAGAGATGAAATTCTGGTGTCAATCACAAATGGTAAATTCCCATCTTAAAAAAAAATTTAAACCAGAAATGTATAGAAATCTAAAATGAATAATACAGAACTACATACCAACCTTCAAAAACTATGTTGTTTTCTTATTCTGATAGTTGTAAATATGGTTCAAAATGCATTTTATTTATTTCCACGTTGTATGTTTGCAGCTACCGCAGCTGTTAAATTTGTAAACAGCATTGCATAGCTGCTTAATTAAGACTACAGATGCAGTTTCAACTTCATATTTGAGATAAATTCTTCTGTTCTTCAAGTCATGGGGACAGACAAAACAGACCTTGGTCTGTGCTTTTGTTTTGTTTTGATTTGTGTGGGGCGCATTGTTTTCTCAGGAGTGCCTGTATGGAGGTTTACATGAACATGACTGCAGCAGAGAATTTTAGCAGAACTCTATGAAAAAAAAATTAGGGCAGTACAATAAATTGCATTAGAAATACTTGCTGTTCTGCAGAGAACTTAGGTGTTAAGCTGCAAGAGAAAAAGTGAGGACCTTTATGCACAAATGCAGTCAAATACTTGCTTCTCTTTTGCATCTGTTTATGCTAATGTAACTTCAGTGAAATGTTTCTTTAAAATAGTGAGGGTATCCTGCCGGAGAAAATCAGTTCCAGAAAGCACCACAATACACGGTGAGCTCTCTCTAACTTATTGACCATAGAAAATATCTGTGACCGTTTTTATTTTGCATCTCCATGCAAACTGAAAATTCAAGGCAGAGACAAAGCACTAAGCATTCTGGGATATGAAACCTGTTGCACATTATGCCAGTAGTAATAACAGTGAAAGTAACTAAATAACATTCTCTGAGGCGGACCCAGATTTAGTGCAAAGAAAAGCTGCACCATGATCCTATCAGAATTTGTTCTCCCCCCTGGAGCCAATAACAGGGCTTCCACGAGCTAATGGTATTCAGGTTTCTGTCCTTCAATTTATAGTGGGTGGCTTTGAAGTATTACCTCCAGTGTCACAAAATGAGAGAAATTTTCTCTGCAAGAGAGATAAAAGAGATACATCTTCTGGCAAAGACCGAAAAGTAGGTAGCCAAGGGTCTAGAGGGCCTTAATCTTTTCCCCTCTAAGGCAAACTAATTTAAAAAATATACTATCAGGCTTACAGCAGATCATATGAACTCTCGAGGGCACATTTGGGCAGTAGATCAGGAACATTAGTGGCGTAAAATTGATTAACAGGGCTGTGCAATCAGAAACATAGAGAAAGCTTATGGTGAGGGTCCTGCCAGAAGTAACTTGTTATTAACCCATTCGAAAATGCCTTACTAGCATAGAAATAAATTGGAAAGCATCTATTTCTGAGGGAGACTGACTCTTAGACTCTAAAAACTGATTTCTCTGGTAAACTCCAGCAAAGAAGACTCAGAGTTATCCTGCTAGAGAGTAACTTCCTGTTTTTCCCCAGCTGTGCAACATGAAGGCAGGGTAACAGGACTGTATTGCCAATCAGTTCTGTTCCTGTCCAAATTTAGGGACAGGATACTGAAGGCTCTTCTGCATGTAAGGTTCAGTATTATGTTACTGGCCTAGGTCACCAAAAATATAAGACACAGAAACGGAAAGAGGAAAAAGAAAGCAAGATAGTGATAAAATATAAATTATAAATATTTAGTTACTGTTCTGGGCAATATGTCATGGACTATCTCTGAGGAGCTTTTACTGTAGGATGCTAAAGTTGCTATATCATGTGGAATGAGTCACGTAATATGTCGCTGCATTTGAAAAATATTTTGCAAATTGAACTCTGAGCAGATGAGGGCCTATAACATAATTGTCAAGGCCTGTGAACATGGATTCCATCCCAAAATGACACATGTTGCCGTGATAACTGTGATCTCCTGCTTGAACATGCCAGAGGTGTAGGAGTCAGAATATGTCAGAACACATTGAAGAAAACAAAAAAGCTCCTATAAATTGAGCTGGATTCCTGAGGTGGTAAAGAACAAACATGGAAGCAGGATGCTTTGCAGAAACTTACTGCTTCCCTAAGCCTGCAGACTCCAGCTTCTGATGTCATTTAAAGCAGCCAAGAGTCAATCTGATCTGATAGAACAATAGCATAAGTATCACTGTGTTGGTTAGGTGTTGGCCAAAGCTGTCTATACTCTAGGCAAAAATCCATTTATTGTTAACATGCGGTTTCCAACCCTCCCAGCTCAGCCCCAGCTCTTCTCTTCCATGGAAAACAGCAGCTAAGGCACCTTTGTAGTTTCCCCTCTTAACAGAGAAACCTTTACTTGGTCTTTGTTTCTTTATTTCCTCCTCATTTCTCTCAGTTAAGATCTAGTGTCTTTGTCTGCTCTCCGTAGTGTCACTCACTGTGACCTTGCATCATTGCATCTGGGGGAGCTTTGTATTTCCCTAGGAATGGAATTGCCTCAAGGTAACTGGCATTTCCTTCCAGGAGCAGGATTCAGACTTTGACTGTTGCTTGGTTATATGATACCACTCATAATGAGTGAAGTCAGTCAAGCTGCTAGCTCTCCACTGGATTTCATTCATATTTCAAAGAGGTTTAAGAACAATAGGTGTTATGTTGTCTGCTGCCAGACATACTGCCAAATTGTCTGAGTCCTCTACAGCTTGTGCCTTTGAAAGAAAACATTTTTCTCAACAGGTATGCCCTTCCAATCTGCAAAGAGTAGCAGCACTGAATATAAAATTAGGGATTTTCTTCATTTACATAAAGGTAAGAATTGTGTTATCATATTCATTGATAAGCAGACTGAATCGTTTCCTGTATTTTCTTTTCCTAAACTAAAATGAAGCATCGTTCCTCCAAGAAATGCCACTAATTTGGCCATTCTGTGCAACACATTCTTTTCATTTGCCTGTGGTCCAGTTTAAAAGCATGCAATGACTTTGAAATATATTAGTGTCCACTTATTAGTGTTCTTTGTGGTTCTTTATGGCTGTTTCTTGATCTTAAAAAGTCCCGAGCCCGAGCCAAGAGAATGGACACTCCTGCGGATTCGTGTTCAAGTTGTTTATTTTTTCTTATCTCTCAGAGTCTGGAGCAAGGACAGCAGGACCTGCTCCTCCAAAATTCACAGCAGGAAAGACGCCTGAGAAGGCTGTCTTTACCTTTTTATCTCTTTCAGGAAAACCAACCAAGTTCTACAACATATAATTATTTATAAATCTTTTCCAATTAATTTTTACCTTTTCTTAACATGACAGTGCTACTTTCACCAATCCCCCATCACCTTCGTCACAGCAGAAAATGGAGGGGAGAGAAGAAAGAGGAAGGGGAAGGGCACTGCCCTTTGCCCTCCATGTTAACTTTTTTCTCTCATACCTCCATAAATCTAAAACTACAATCACCCAGTGATAAGATAAGCTAATTACACACTCTCTTTCTATTTTGTATTTCATCTCTCAATGTGGGCAGCATTCTCCGATGACACGGCTCAAGCATAGAGTTCTGTGCTTTCGTCTCGAGTTCCGAACTGTCTGGCATGGCTCCAGACCCCCCTGTACAGTCCGAGGAGTATTCTGGGCTGCCACAAAATACTTGATAGATAAAGATTTATAGCATGATATTACATTCCTGAAAAAACTGGGACAAAAGAATGTAAGTAAATATAGAAATACAGAAAATGCTCCTATTTTGACAGCTGGGCTGAACATATATGTGATGAGAAATCAAGTGACTAAGGATGACAGAGAATTAATAAGTTTGCCTATAAGGACCAGAAATATGTAATCTCAAGAACTGCTCTGGAAGGAAGACATGTCCACTCAGGGTGTTGTTCTCTTTCCCCAATAACAATCAACAGGTCAAAAGAAAACAACCTCAAGTTGTGCCAAGGGAAGTTTAGATTGAGTATTAGGAAATATTTCTTCATGGAAAGGGTGTCCAGGCATTGGGACAGGTTGCTCAGGGAAGTGTTTGAGTTGCCAACCCTGGAGGTATTTAGAAGCTGTGTAGATGAGGCATTTAGGTTCAGAGTTCAGTGGTGGACCTGGCAGTGCTGGGTTCATGATCTTAAAGGTCTTTTCCAGCTTAAATGATTCTATGATCCTGTGACAATAAACTTTAGTTTATAAAAATTCTTACACAATGCGAAATAAATTTACGTGGCAAATTTCTATTATTAAACTGAAAACAAAGCCTTAGTAATTGAGAAGTACCCTAGTGGAAAGTGATATAAATGTTACAGCAGTTGCTTTTAGGTTGGAGAATTTGCTACAGTGGAGAATTCATCACTACTTTTCTTCGTAGTAGGAAACAGGAAAACAATTTATTATTGTTTCTTCCATTCCAGGTTTGTAGTTTCCTGGAGAAGTAGAAAATAAGGCAAATATCTCCTAGAATGATTTATTTGGAGACCATATGGTCCATAGGGTCTCAGAGGAAAATGTTCACGAACTGTAGGCAATCACTGCATTATTTGAGCAGAGCTAACAAAATAACCTATGTAAAAAAACACAGTTTCTTTTTTCCAAACGGAAGAGGAGCATAGACTAGAAGGACACATGAGGAGCAGTGTTGCTGGCTCTGCTATTGTCATCTGCACTTCACCATCTACCTCTCAAATTGTGGGTTATAACAATTGCTATCTGAGCAGTAATAGAGAAGTGGAAGTGTGAAAGAAGATGTAATGATTTACAATTACTCTAAAGAATAGGATTACAGGCCTGCAGTTTGTGTGTTACCAGATATAAAAAGAATGTGAACTATTGTTTCTTGCAACAAGCCATTCTAAGAACAAACATTAAAAGGATAATAAGGCTTCCAGAGACAAACTTGTTAAAATGTTTGTTTTAGCAAGGAACCACAGTCAAACCACTAAGAACAGAGAGATTCAAGCCTCTTCACATTGCAGTGAGTGGCTACACATCATGCTCCAGAGCTGGGTTCAAGCTTTCACAGTAATGATTTTGGAGCCCAAGTCCCATGAACATTCCCTGTGGCCACCCTTGGGTTAGAAGCAACAAACAACTTCACTTCTTTCAGGGATGCGAGGACAGATGAAGTATGCACTCTAGCTGCTCCCAGCCAAGCCTGCTACCCAAACAGGTTTAGGCTTTTAGGAAGATGGCAGCTGAGTCTTAGTGCAGGGATGGAGATATCCCTGGGGACAATAACCTGTTAGGGGCTATCATCTCACAGTCTCCCAGAGCTTCTGAAGGGACAGTTAGAGAGGGACAAACAAACAGCAGAATATCCTAAACATCTCAGGGAAGTGATAGAGATAGCTTAGACAGAAATGTTAGATAAATTTGAATTCTCTGTGTGTGCTTTTTTATTTCCTTTTTTTTTTTCTGTTTTAAGGAGAGATTTGTGATTACTCAGATGTGACTAAGGAAGGCTGGAAAATTGACATCTGGATATTTATTTTATAGTAAGCTGTAATTACATCAATTTATTAGAGTAAGACACAATTTGGTATCTATTATTTCACTCCCTTTGGGTAGACTGTGAAGGTCTTCAAGAAATGTCACCATGGAAACCCAGGGTTACACCTACACCAGTGAACAAAAAGGACCAGAGGCTGCTTTCAGCCCTTGAAGTTAGCGACTCAACCACCTTCCTGGGGAGCCTGTTCCAGTGCTTCGCAACCTTTTTGGTGAAGAAATTTTTCCTGATATTCAATCAAAACTTCCCCTGGCGCGACTTGATGCCATCTCATCTTGTCGCTGCCTATGCTGTCCCCAGGCTGCCCCTGGGACCTCCTTCACAGGCACTGATGTGACACCCAGGCTACTCCCTCTCCTGGTCCAGAGAACACGGGTCCCACCTGTCTCCCACTCTGTCTTCAGTGTCCTGGGGGCTCCAACATCTCTCTGTGTCTGTGGGAAGGCAGCCAGGGGCACCCCTCACAAGGATCTTCTTCTCCCGAGGGTCCCTTACACCCAGGGTGGATAAGGCAGCCCGGAGGCCTTGTGTTCCTCCCGGAGCTCTGTAACCACACCAGCTAAATTGCTAAAGGTAGCTAGGAAAGTGAGAGTTTTTCTGAGTACTCCTCCTCTTCCACTTAAGCAGGTTAGAAATTGTCTTATTTGTACAAAATGGCTCGAAGGGGGTGGTATTTGGGAAGCAACTTTGACTAGACACAGACACTACATTTTTTTTAATCTGAAACAAGTTTTTGTGGTGAAATAGTGCCACCATTCACACCAAGTGAGGCTTTAGGACTGAATTTGATAATATTAAAGAACAGTGATGAATTAGCTCTGTGTTGGCTTGTAAATGATCATCAGCTACTGTACAGCAGTTCCCTTTTTGTTTGGTCTAAGTGGTATTCTTGCAGACATCTTGGGACTTGAACCAGGATTTTCCATGTTGGGCAAATGAATATTCACTTAATAGGGGGCAGTATTGCATTGAATTTTCATGTACCCATGGGCATATACAGCAAATAGAGCTCAGAAGACTTTTACTTCAGTTATTTCAGCTTTTGTTTCACATAGTTACAGTTCTCCCTTCTGAGAGCTGAAGGAGAGCATACAGGGGTGTGCAAAGGTCGGGAAGAACAGTGTTACCAAGCCTGTTTGTAAAGCAAATGTATGTAAAAACACTTGGAGTACTTAAAAGGATTTACGGAGCCAGCTAGATAATGTCACAGGGGTTGCTGTTATGCCAAGAGCATAATACTATGTTAGTCCTGCTTATCTCATTTCATTTTCTTGACAGACAGTTCTTGTACCAGACCAATTCATGCTCGTGTGAAATAAGCAGAGTTGCACAGTTGGTCTTATTTTAATGTTTTTACCACCTGGAGACAGCAATGGGATTTCAGTCCAAGGAACAAGGAAACTCCTTTCATAACATCCTAAAGAGCTCACACTCCCCTGTTCGACATCATGCTGCACACAGCATGTCTTTCAACAGATGTTGTAGAGACTATTGATGAGTACCTGCTTCTTTTCTTAAAGCTGGGGAGCTATTCTGCTGCCCAGAAGTGCAAACAGAGATGAGGAAAGAACTCTGTGTAGGTAAGGTGTGTAGGTAATAGTATCTTTTATTCCCATTATTGAATATGAGTTTGATCTACTGAAGTCCTGTTCTCTGATAATATTGATGACACATTTTAAACACTGAAAAAACTCCACCCAAAACTTACTGTGGGAGGCTAATATAGGAAGCTGCCATTGTGTATTATTAATGGTGTATCAGTCAGGGTGGATGAATAGCAGAGGAACCAACAGGGCAGTGAACTCTCTGGAAGACCAATATGACCTGTAACTCAGAAAAGGTAAAGAACACAACTGGACAAATCAAAGAGTGCTCCCTCTCACAACATTTTAAGTGTTCTCTTTATCCCTGAGACAATGGCAGTGGCAGCTTTTGGAAGTAAAACGATGTGCTTGCTTTCAAATTTACCTTGTCTCTAAGTAAATATGAGCTCAGAGATTGTGAAATGGAATAAAAATACAAACTGTATACAAAATTGAAAAAGGTGATTAAGGATCTATGATAACACCACAGAGTTCTCCCCATTTTGCCTACAGGTAAAAGTGTTACAAGTTTTCCTTTTGCATTTTGGGACATCATCCATAAGACACTTGAAACATCTCATTCATATGGAATATCAGAAAAAGAAATATCATATTAGACTATGTTGCATTAAATCATAGAAAGGAAGATAATGTTGCTAAGCATGTAGCACTTCAGTAATTCTTTTTATATAAGTTGCAGTGACATTATCAAATCCCACACACAACTGAAAATCAAGCATTAAAATGGAACTTGCATCAGAATCCTAGCTACAATAGCAAGTTATTGAGTTAATCATCCTGTAAGGTTTAATGCTCCGTCATTCTCTTTTTACTAATTGATTTCAGAGTGTCTTTCTCACTCTTCCTGGATAATATAAGGATTTTCTTGACAAGAAAAAAACCCAGCACTATGGTCACATGACGCAAAACACTGATTAGGAAGAAATTCACATCATCAGCATAAGTGTACCAAAATCCAGTGAGAACCCAACTTTGCACGAGGAGGATTTATGCCAGATCTTGTATTATCTTCCTGTGCTGCCCTAACTTTCTGCTGGTTCAGCTATTTTAAGTCCTCCTAAAGCCAGAATTAAACTGGCAGAAAAAGGCCTAAAACTGGCACAGACTCTGAGGTGTGCTCTGGTTAATCTGACAGAGATGGGGGTGGAGCTTGGGCTTCACGGGAGATCTGATGGGGCACATATCTCTGAGAGGTGTTGACCAGAGAATGCAGAAACTTGAAGTTGGAATTGAGAAGAAAACTTTCATGGGCCACACCAAATCCTTGGGCTGGAGCCCCAGTCAAACATGCCAAGTGCCTTGGCCAGACTCCAAAAGTCATTACATGAACCTGTTCCTTGCAGGGATGAGAGAAACAGACAACTAAGCTAACACCTAGCACCAGCACTGGAGAATCAAAGGATGCACCAGAGGTACCAGAAGGAGATTACTCAGATTAGCCCTGATCATTTCCTCTATACCCACAGTTCTTCTGAGTCAACTCAGTTTGAAATAATTTTATCAGAGATATTCTTCTTTTAGCAGAGAAGGGGTGATTCCTTGCCCCCTGGAACTCTCAGTAATTTTATTTATTGCTTTATTTACGTTCCCTTCAAAGGGGCTACACACAGGGATCAGTAAGTCTCTGCTGGAAGTACATTTGTATGCGGTCTGGAAGAATAAGAGAAAACTCTGTTAGCAACTTAATAACAATTTTTTTTTTCTCAAGGAAGGAGAAAAGGTATGAAAATACTTTTTATCTGGTCTCAGGAGTGTCTTCTATGGGCTATGGTAGGGAGATAAAAGGGTCTGTGTGATGTTTACACAGCCTCCCGCAGAGTAATTGCCATAGCAGCTCATATAAAAGCAACAGTAGAAAGGTGTAAAAGTCATTTGCTGGGAAGAAATAGGAAGCAATCAGCAACACTTTAAACAAATTATTGCCATGAAATCACTCTCTCAGCTTGAGATAAGCACTCGGGGTCTGTTTAAGCTATAACAGCCCTGAGGCTTCTTCTCCTAAGACATTTTACTGCTAAGTTTTTTCATCAAATGAGGGGATGCAGTGCAGTTATGCTTTAAGCCAGTGTTGAATATACTCTTCCCCAGGCGAAAGCTGTTACCCCCACCGTTTGTGAATGTGTGTGTGAGTGTACACGCGTGTGCAAGGACTTTTCAAACGTGTAGTTAAGCACGATGTCCTTTTCCAGCAAAGCAAAAATCTGTGCGGGCTAGGCTGTTTGGAAGCAGCTGTTCGCAGTGGAGCCTCTGCAGATGTCTGTGGTAGGCAGCAGAGCTCTGAGCTGCGCCGAGAGGGAAGCACTTGGCACAGGTGAGCTGGGAAAGGAATATCCTTTTCTGTGGAAACATAAAGGATGGGAGGATTTTTGAGGCTGTCTATGAACCCGGGCCAGCTCTGCGGCCACCCTGGCTCCCAGGGAGGGAGATGTACTTTCCTGGTGCTCTGCCTTCAGAGAAAGTGTGGCTCTTGTGAATCTCCTACCCTGCCCTTGGCAAGATGCCACATCCGTGCTGAGCATTTGGCTGCTTGTTCCAGCTCCTGGTTACCAGATCCAAAGGGTACTTGAACTGTGAATCCAGTTTGTTGTTACGGGAAACTCAGAAGTGTTTGCTTTTAGATTCTGTCATAGATTTCTGTGAGTGCATGTTTTTTTGCTATTGTTTCTACTTTTTCTCTTTTTAAAACTCCATTTTCTGCTTTTTTTTTGGAAATAGATGGGTGTGGGTGGAGACAATAAATATAAGACCACTCACTTTTGCCTTTTACTGAAAATTCAAATGTCTGCCCATTCCCTCTGATGTCACTGGTAGGATTAGGAGTGCAGGTGGGGACTAAACAGACGAGCTCTTGAGAAGGAAATTCTCATTTTGTAAATCTTCTTTCTGAAAGAAACTTGGCTGCCTAGAGCTGCAGAGCTCCAGGGTTATGATTCAAAGGGAAAAACAGGAATAGCAGCGGACTGGCGTTGCACTGTGTGAATATGTACAGAGCTGTGTTAACATGAAAGTAATCATGAATGAGGTGGGGTGGTTCTTGAATATGGGGAAGGGGCAGTGACTGAGAGGGATGGGAGGTTACAGGGCTACCTCCAGTGTGAGAAAATGGCTCTTGGCATTTGCTAGCCATGCCCAAGCAATGCAAGCAGGCTCAGAGGCAGCCGTCGGCACGGCTCCCAGGAGCCTGCTGACAGCCAAATGTCAGAGGCAGTCATGGGCTGGTGCTTAAGCCTTTTGCCTTGTCTTGCTGAATTCACTGGAGCAGGCATAACCAGAGCAAAACTGGAATGCAGGAGCTAGCTTGGAAAAAGAGAGACCTCTGTCATGAAGGGGAGAAAGAATCACAGTATTCCCAGTGGGAACTCTGATGGACAGAAGCACTGCAGATAAATCTTAAATCAATCAAAAGAAAATGGTAATGGAAAGGAAAAGAGCCAATCAACCCACAGTGGCCTGGTTTTAACTATCAGTTTTTTAAATTTAGGTGCGCAGAGGTGGTTGCAGGGATAGCCCCTTCAAAATACTTCTGTTGGAAGAGATTTGTAGGTGTTACAGAGCCAGGGTTCATAGACTTTGGTATAAACAAGCTGTGGTGAACTCTAGTTATTATTCTGTGCCTTTCTGACCAGCTCAGCACCACCTGCATTGCAGCACTCATAAACTTTCCGCGAGGTAAAGTCACTCAGAGGGAAGTGTGAAAGAAGGATGCTGCTGGTCTTCGTTGCTGCCTTGCCACCAGCCTGGGAACCTTTTCAGTCATACTGGAAGGTGCTGCTATTAGTTGTGTTACTGTAATGCTCTTTCCTTTTCTTAACTACTTAAAAGTTACTGAATGTCTTTCTTGCATCTAAGTAGGTGACATATCAGGCTCATTTTTAGTTTTGAAATGTCACTGAAATTGGATTCATTTGACGTTTTCTTAAAAGTCCTTGGCTGCATTCTGCATTTTCTTTCAAGCTACTGTATATTCCTTGCTAAGGATTTGACTTTGATTAATATTAAGTGAAGATGAGTCCAGAGCACAAAAATTGAATCCATCCATTTCTGGATTCAAACTTCTCCAAAACTGAGGAACAGTGCAAGATAGAGTTTGTTCAGGCTCATGTCTGAATGGAAAATATTTAAACCTGTCTCAAGGTTTGTTTACATGTTTTTTGATTTCAATATTACATGAAGCAACTACTGTTTAATTAGTGAGGCATTGTAGAAATTCTTCTTACGGGTGTAATTTCCTTTGATCTCTTGCCTGAGGAAGGAGTTTAGTGATGGAATCGCTGCTCCTTCCTATTACAAGCACACATAATTGTAGTGGCTTTGTCCTGGCTGTGGACTGAATTACTTCTTGACTGCTTTTTAAATATTGCTTCTTCCTCTCACACAACTTTTCTGTCAGGACCTAGCCATGCATCTCTCGCTCCTTTGCAAGTCCATGATGGTTTAGTCCTCATGCTTCACGCTGCCACAGCTTTTTTTATTAGGGTCTGTTGACTAGGAAAGTGATTAGTGAACATCTTTTGCAAGCTGGATGCATGACCTCCTGGGTCACTTCAGACCTTTATTTTACAGTTTTTTACATGTATGTGCAGAACAAGCAACATCCAGCAATTCTTACCTATGCATTCAACAAACTCAGGAGAGTAGCACACGTGCAGTTATTTACTCGTTATGATGTCACTGTCACTTTGGGGCTTTCTGGGGCACCTATCCTGTTGACCTCTTTGGTGTTAGGTGGCCTGAACCCTGTGCATGATGCTCTGTAATTGTGTTTACTCTGGCAGGAAGCAGTCTGCCTGGACACGCTGTCAAGCAGAGTGCAGGAGGTGAGTCTGGCCTCTTTCCTTCAGGAGACACGGCTGGTCTGGAGGCAGGCAGGGAGGAGAGGTCAGCAGGTCACCTTGGGGTCAGGGATGTGAAAACCTGAATTTGAGTAAAGTCCTAGTTTCCTCAGAAACAGCAAATCTTCCCTCCCACTTTTTCATCTTTCATCTCCCCCAGCTCCCAGCTCTCCCAGCTTTCATCCTCCCCAGCCTTGGCATCTGTGGGGCCATGTAGCTCATCTTTCAGCAGCATTCAGAGGAGCTGCTGACACTCTCACTGTGTATACCTTTTGCAAGCTTGGCAGTAAAAATACTCTCCACTGGAGGGAAATCCATAGGTAGACCAGGCTACAGCATAAGGCGACTCCGAAAGTGAGGGCTGAACCAGCAGCTGGAAGGGCAGAGCAGGCTCTAACCCTTTAGCAAGGTGTACCTAGTTGCATAAAAAGAGAGAGGAAGGCTCCAAGAGACAGGGAGAGGCAAATGAGTCCTTCCTGCCCCTGTTCACCATCTCTGCTGAAGGGATGTATGTGGGAAAATTTCTCTTGCACCTGTTTATGATATGAATTGTGGGGAATATGAAGTGGACCATATGGGTTCACTTGGGGTGATTTCACCAGTGACCTTCTGACTGAGTTTTTTCCTCTGTAGGTTATCATGCACTATTTTCCATCACTTTCTGGCAGCCTGGACTGGGACCTTCAGTAGCTCCCTCTAAATAAAAGCTTAGCTACAGCAAAGCATGGCGAGCAATCAGCATCCAGTCATTGCCAGAGCCTCTTTTCTTCCTCCTCTTTACTTGCTCCCTCCCATGCCCACTGTCTCTGAAGTTTAGCATCCCCTCTTGCTTTTAGGAGGAGTGAACTAACAGATTGAAGAGAGCTGGTGAAACAGAAGAAAGCTCCTTGCGTGGTGCTGTCTCTCAGAACACTCTGTGCCTCACATTCACACCTGTGAAATGGGATAGAAACTTGCCTGCTTAACGTAGTGACTGTGTAAATGAGACTATGTCAAGTAACCAGAAAGACAACTGGATAGCAGGTCTGAGGGAAAAAACAGAGCTGAGCTAGTCTTCCTGGCAAAAGCAAGATCGGAGCCTTGATTTAATAAAGCAGGATGACGCCATATACCTAAATGAGCTGGCAGCTGTGAGAAGGAGGGTAAACCCCACTTGGTGTGCATTTATGAGCAGAGCTTTTGCAGCACCCTGCTGTCACATGTTGCTGTGTCCTTCTTAGCTTCTTGCTGAGCTCAGATTTCAGCCAGGCCCTCCTGACATCTGGACAGAGACTTCACTCTGCTCAGCACACAAAGAGATAATCAAGCTGCCGAACTCATCTTTTGAAGCAATATAACATTTTCTGCAGGTCTAGTGTTCTCGTTCTGCATGCAGAGGTATTTAAAAAAGCCCATACAGGCTTTGGTACGGTTATCGCTGAGAGCTGGACCTCCTGGTTGGCAGACACTCTATGAACATGTGGCAGGAATTTGCAAATTAAGTATCTGTGCTGCAACACTATATTGTAAAGCTTCCTGCTTACTGGTGGAACAGAAAATAAACAAAAGGCAGCACCCTTCATTGTGTCCCTGGTGTATTTTGGCCCAGCATCAGGGATGAGCCACTCAGACCCCTGTGAGGCTGTCAGGAAAGAGACGGGGTCAGGCAGGGGTTGAAGACCCGGTGAAGGGCAGAATGGGGGTGAAATGAGGGTTTGCTGAAGGCAGCTGTCCTCGTCTGACAGTGCCTGCAATACAAATGTGCCCAGAGTTATTTGAGGGCAAGTGCTCATGATGAAGGGAAACAGGAGAGTAAAAGAAGGTATGAAGGCAGTGCATGGACAGCCTTTAAAATTGCACAGACTTGAGGAAGGAGATAAAAAAGATACATTTCTCAAACTGCTAAGGTATAACATTGGGGAAGATAGGAACCAAGAGGAATGGGTTTCTTTTTTTCTTTGTCCCTTTGTTGCTCTTTTCCTTCCTAGAACCTCTTGCTTGACACAGTGAGTCACAATATGTGGCAGAGGGATGGGAAACTTTGAGCCATAGCCCCTCTCTGTCACAGCCACACTCCCGAACCAAATTCCTGCTGATCTCAACCCCACAGAGCACTCCTGCAGCTGCTTGCAAAGCAGTGCTCACCACCTGGCTGCCTCCAGACATGCATTTTTTGGGATACCAAAACCAATAATTTACATTGTGGTAAAACCTCAGTCTCATCATGGTTCCTCTCTAGCTACAGAAATAAGGTAAAAGGGAGAGCCCATACTTTAATCTTTCCCAGACTATGGATCTTCTTCTGTTCATTATAACCACCGCGGGACACTACTTAGGCAATTGCAGGCCTGATAAAGGCCAGCATTTAAAAGGGCTCTTCAGCCACATCAGGAAAAGACAACAGGATGCTGAGACTGTCACAGAGCTGCTGTCCCCACTCAGCTGCTGTCCCCAGCAAGGTCTTTCTGGCCCTGGGCTGTTTTTCAAATTGCCCTTCAATTTCAGGGGCAGACAGGTGCCTCAGCAGGCATAGCAGACTTGTGTTGTATCAGGCCTATTTTGAGCACGGGGAACCTGAGCAGATAGGTATCAACAGGACTTAAAATCCAGTTTAGATCAAACCCTCCCTCACACTCTGAAAAGCTTCTTAGGATCCCTTGGACATCTGGGGTAAGTCTTAGTGGCCAGTGTTTCTGCATGGCATTTAGCTGCCATCCTCTGTCAGAATTTCAACAATTAAGTAATAAGCTGGGGAATAATTAGCAGCCACCATGGCATTCAGAAGTGGAACATAGGCTATATGTGATAGGTATTGAGGCTGGAGAGAAGTGTGTCACCCGGCTAAGAAGGAGATTGCCAGTTTTTCCTTTGGATTAGGAAAATTTGCACTTTCCCCTGTATTTGCGCACCAATTTGTTGTATCAACACATACAGTAATGCATATTTACAAATAATGCATACCTAAAAATGCATAATGATAGCATATTAAACCCTGAAATCATTGCATCAAGGTCTTGACATGTGATAAAAATGTTTTGGGGAAAATGGAGGATAATTTAGTTATTTCATCGGCCATGAATATTAAGAATGTGAAATACATTAAACAATACATTTTCTTAGAAGCAAATATACAAACATTTTCTAGGAGTTTGGAGAGCATCCTAATTTTAAGTCTCTTAATTCTATTACATACATTAGGCTTCAAAGCTTTAATTCATTCAAGTGTGCAAGGAAAAAGAAACACCTGGAATAACCCAGATTGACAAAAAACGGCCTTTAGCGTTGTCCTGTTCTTTATTGAACACAAGCCTTTTTTTATATAGTCAGCAGCTTGTGAAGGTATAAATGCAAATCACAGTAGGTCTGATTGCTGGGAAATTTACTGCAGCATCACACCTATCCCACAGGAGAGAAAAAGCTCTGATATCTGACCTGTTTTAGGCATCTACAACAATTTCTGTCTTGGTTTTTGCTCTTTGCTGAAAAAGCATCTCCCCCTCTTGTGGCTGCATTTCACCCCAGCTTTTCCCTTTCCACTTTCAGGTTGTGTAATAAGTCACAGCAAGGGCATCTAATCACCTCTAGAATGTGACAACATTTGGTTCAGATTCCCTTATCAGCATCACCTTTCCTTCTGCCCCTGCCCCATCTTTAAAGAAGACCAGGGAGTGGGCCTTGGAGATCAGTCACACGTCGACCCCTTCTTCAAACACTTCATGTGGGAAATCATTCGGGGGCAGGATTGCTGAGCTGCAGAGCTGGAAAATAACTGTCATCGAGACCTTTGCATCTGTCAAAGGAATTTCAACCCAGTGACACAGCTTTTCTTCTATTTTGTTGATTGTTTTTGTTTTTGTTTTTTAACTTTAGAAAGCCCTTGGTTTCTCTATGACTTAAAACTACCACTGTGGGGCATTACTATGGGAAGAGCTCTACTTCACATGCAGAAATGTTAGCCAAGAATTACTTACACACCTTTGAGATGAAAAAGCTCTTTGTTTTATATTTTGTTCTGATGAAACCATATGCTTTGTTTCCTATTTTCCCGTTGATCTGTGGAAAACCCTGCACTGCTGCAGCCCTTTAAAGCTGATTGCAGCTGGCTCTGAGCTAGTGGGTCATGTCAGGGGCAGGACAACCTCCCCTGCCTTGCTGCCCCACGGCCCCAGCCAGGCTCAGTGGAGGGCATGGGCTGCCCTGTGCTCCTGACTGCCTTCCATGGTCAGCCAAAGGAGGTGCCAGCCCTTTGCCACAGGACCAACATCAGCCAGCAGAGCTGGGTCAGGCAGGGAGGTGGTCCCAACCCCAGACATATGGGGTGAGGAAGGGTGGCCCTGATCCTGAATACATCACCTTAGCCAGAGCTTGACTCTAAATGCATGGTAGAGACCTACTAAGTGTGGTGGGACTGAAGGTTGACTTGCATTGCTGGGCTCTGCTACATACCATCATTTGGGTGAGTTATCATAGATTTTGTTGAATCCGGACCTGATTGTGCTGAAATGTGTCTCACTGCAGAAATATGAAATGCTGTTGCATGTGCCATATATGTGTATTGAAAAGTATAAAACCTCTTGCAAACCTGACCTCTATTTCATCTTGTTAAATCTTAAAAGACGCCACCTGCTTCCTACATGAGTGTTTTTACATGCAATGGCATTAGAATATAGCGGCATTTAGAGCCTTACAGATAGTTGTTTGGAAATTTGTGCACAAATTTTTTTAGTTGTTCAACTCTGCTCATTTAGGAGTGGGTTTTGTGAGTCCTACTTAAACCTCAGTTCAAAAGCCCCTTTTGAAAGCTGTGTGAATATATCCTAAAACTTTGAAGAAAAATGTAAATTATAGGTTTTGGATACATTTAAATGCATCAGTATTGGCCTGCTGCTACCACTGTATACAGAAGGGAGAAAACGTTTTGTTTTCTTACACAATTTGCATTTAAATTCTGTGGAACATTTTCATCAAATGATCTTTTCTTTTTGTTTTTGTTGAATACAAAATCACATCCAAATATGGAAAGTGATGTTCTTTGAAAGCAAATGATACCTTGCCACTTCTTCCCTTGCTGATAATAGCAACCTTAAGAAGACTTGTTAACTTTTATGAGGCTCTGTCCTATACTCTGGAGAATGCAAGGCAGAATGTCTAGTAAATCTTAATAAAAACATTCAACCTAAATCAAGTTTCAGCTTTGACCTTAATATCCTTCTCACTGTATGAACGTTTGTAAGCCTATTAATGAGTTACTCTTTGAATTCACATAGCTCTTTTTTCCTGGAGATCACACAGACCTTGAAATAGTTATCCACCAGAAAGAACTGCAACTATTTACACATGTCTCTTAGCTTAATTTACATATAATTTCCCTGGTACTTTACATGCTGTTGTCTTATTTTTGCCTCCATGTAGACCAGAAAAGCAGCCAAGTTTAGCTGGAGAGGGTCAACACCATCAGCCTTCCTGTGAGGCCCTCTGGCAAGAGAGGTCTGTCCTGAATGTGATTACAGCTCTTCAAGCAGACAATGCACCCAGGAAGGATAGTATAAAATAAAATATTTCCTCCCTCCCTCCCTTCCTTCCTCCCTTCCTCCTTTCCTCCCTTCCTCCCTCCCTTTCAGACAAAGTATATTCCTTCCTTTCCCTAAAAGACTTCAGGGATGTGTGTCACTGCAAGATATCCAACAGTATACTGTCTCAGCCTGTCATCCCCTTAATCCAAGAAGTTCATATTTGCATCTGTTAACTACTCAGAAGTTATTCCCTTATAGCCTGCATGGGGAGATATGGCTTTTCTGGGAAGGTCGTTCTAGGCTGCTGGAGTTGCAGTGAGACCATGGTGAGGAAATGCAGAGGATGGGTCAGATCCGGAGGAAATCCCCTGCATTCTGGATTGAATACAGGGGAAGTGGATTAGAAGATGAGCCTTTTAGTGGAAGAAAAAGTCAGCTGCTCATAGTTGGCCCAGGCTATCAGTCACCAGCTGTGGCTATGGGGTTATCAGTCTGTGTTTCTGCCGAAGATGAGGAGATAGTAATTTATTTCCAAGACACCTTTGATTGGCTTTATTCTGCTAGCACGGAGTGCTGATAAGTTATCAGTCCTTTCTAACCAGACACTAGTTCTGTTCTCCAGCATACCAGCTAGACCCAGTTAGGTAGTGATCATATGCCTATATGTGGAAGCAGCTGCTGGAACAAGAAGTTATATTTAAAAGTACGTCAGTGAGCAGTGAAAAACTGTCCTCCACCAAAAAAAAAATTCACATCAGAGGAAAGAAAATACATTCCCGAAGGGGATGTGCTTTGTTTGTGTACACAGCAATGTGGCAGCCTTTCTAATTATCACCTAGTCAAAGAGGATGTTTTCTGTTTCGTGCATATGGCTGCATGTTACTCACTCCTGGCTGAATTCTCACCCCTGTAATTTCAGGACTCATCTGTAATGCAGGAATGTGTGCCCAAAGAAGAAAGTCCATGGGAAACAGACTCGTAAGGAAAAAGAAAGGAAATCCCCTCCTCCTTTAAATCTATAACAACACCCCCCTGCCTTTTATGGCTATGAGACACTTTAGAAAGATGGGTGTAGTAGAAAATTAAAAGCATGTTTTGGCTTTGAGTTTCAGAAGCACTAGCTCAAGTAGCAGCAGGTACCTTGCTTTTTCTGCTCTCAGTTTTCCCACATCAGATTTACAATCTATTCCTAAACACACATTAGGAGCACCAAGCTCCTAGTATCTGCAAAATGTATCTGCATACCAAGCAGATACTTTTACTTTCAACACAGATGCATCCCATCTCCTTTATACAGGAGTGTGACCGCAGACAGAAGTTGTCTCTTGCAGGGACCCTATCATTAGTAACATTCTCATTAGTTTCCTCTTTTTTCCTCCATTTTTTTTCTTTCAATCAAAACACTAACAGAATAGTGAACCTATTTCACCATCAGAGGAACATATTTGTTGTAGGTGTCTCTTACAGAAACCTGGAGCATAAATTATGCAAAAGCTCTCTGTTTCTTCATTTCACTGCAGACATATGACAGGGTCTTCTCTGCTTGCATAGTCCTGAATTCAGGTGTTGACAGACAACTTCAGGAAAGAAAAACTGCCTCACGTACACTGCATTTTAAAATTAAAGTGTCATGTTTAAAACCATGGAGTCATTGAAATCTGAGATAATCTATTCCTGTATTTCATTAGCATGAACTGCACATACCTGCTCACTAAGCCCTACTTCACCCACTGTTCAGAAACCATCTCAGCTTGAATTTTGGTGGTTAGAGCATGCTACACATCCTGGCCCATTTGTAGACGTGATTTTCCTCAGCACAGGAATCACAGTACCCAGAGGGGTGGGAAGCAAGTCTCTATTAAGCACCACCAGATACCCACCTATTCTCTTTTGCCTGCCTGAATTGAGGAAAGGGGATGGTGCACCAGCACACATGTAGCCCTAGCATCTGAGCACCTTGTTCGTTCAGAAAACTTGTGTGATTTGAAGTTTCAGATAGATGGTTTTGTCTCAGCCTCATAGAAAAACCTCTTCTTCTTTGGGAGAACGGACAGAGAATTGCACTACCTACGCTTCTGACTCATTCCTGTATTAGCAACTTGCTTTTCTTCCTGTCTCTTTAGAAGATAACATTAGAACTGCAGGTCCAACCCATCCTCTGTCGGTCTGGAGTGGCTCATTCCTGAGCATTTGCTTGTCTTTTCCCCAGGCTTGTTTGCAACGTGTCAGTGATGGTGATAAAAGTCAGCTGAACTGAAGGCAATGTAAACAGCCAGGTACTGTCCTCACCCTGTCCCTCTGAAGTGCCTCCTAGAAAGTCTGGAAAAAGGATGTGAATAGTTTATTAAGGACAGTATGTTAAGGACATAACTACCTTTTTTGTAGGCACTCTGGAGACTTGTAACAAGGTTGCTCATTCCTTCCATGACAACACATCATCTGAGCGTCTCTTGTCTAAGAAGCAGGACATGGCTATATTGAACACAGGGCACAGCTCAGTCTTCTGACAGCAAGGCTTCAGCTGCACTTTGTGAGGGCCGAGCTCCGTCCATGCTGGAGGAAGGAGCTGCTAAGTGCCCCAGGAGTCTGGGCAGCCCCTCTGGTCTCAGGATGCTCAGACTCCTATCAGATGGGCTCCTTTAAATCTGCAGCCTTACTTTCAATTGACTCTTGAGAAAGAACAGGCCCCGCAGAAAAAAAAATAGCCTAAAAAAAAA
>VYXC01003419.1:1262171-1305049 GCA_013397175.1 Platysteira castanea
AAGAAAAGAAAAAGAGCTTTCAATTCAAAGCACATAGTTGTGAAAAAGCCATGCTCTGAACCAGGGTGAGAGAAAGCAGCTCAAGGCATATACTCTATCCCTGCCTGTACTTAATTATGTGTTTTGAATTGAAAACAAACATATTTAAAATGGCTACTGAGACGCACTTCTCGAATGAATCCAAGATGGTGGCAGATGTTACGGCTTCTGTGATAAATGATTTCAAAGGCACAGAGGCCGATCACCCTTTTAAAGTGACAGCACTTGGGTCTCTACAGCCGCTTTCCAGCTCTCCAGCGGTTTCTTCGCTTGACGGTTTTCGGGACGCTTTTCCACCCTGTTTCACAATATTGCCACATCATTCAAGTGGGATGAAACCGAGCTGTTTCTGTGACATTCGTGCAGAAGGACGGCCACTGTGATCCTAAGGAATGTGGCACCCACAAGCAGACACATGGCTTTGATATTTTTTATTTTATTCAGAGCCCTCTAATTTGGAAAGCCATGTGTCATCAGGCAAAACCGAATGCTTGCTCGCAGTGATCACAGCCTCCTGCCTCTGCCCACTCCTCTCTCCCCTTCAGCAGTTAACGACTCAAGAATTTGCTAGAGAAGTTCCTCAGGAAAGTCCTCCATTTTTAAGAAATGTTGTTTGCTGTTGTTGCTTCCATAAAAAGCCCAGAAGGTCATAACCGAAAGTAAACTGTCAGCACTCCCTTAGAATAGTGGCATAATGGGTAGTGGGGCAGTGGGAAGAATCAATATATTCAAGTACAACAAAAGAGTTCTGAAAAATAAATGTATCTGAAGCACCAAGCTTTGACTGTCCCATTTAGAATATATGGAAAATTACTAATAAACCAGTGTGGGAGAGGAAGAAGGGGAAATAATTTTGGACCAAAATACAATGTACTGGACAAAAAAAAGAAAAAAATTGTCATCTAGCTCATATTTCCTCTTAGGATGGAAGACAAGTCTCCTCTCATGCTACTTATAATATTACAGTATGTCCCTTCCCTCCTTTTCTGCAACTTGTCATTGTTTTAGGAGAAGGCTTCTCTTCCTGGTTTCCCTAGCCCAAGCAGTATTTCTGGCTGCAGGATGCCCTGAAGGTGAGTATTCCGTTACCTGTCCAAAATTATTTGGGAAAGATCAAATTTGGAAAGGAGAGCAGGAAGAAAAAATTACTTACTTTCAATGAAATAAGTAATTACTTAGCTACTAAATGTGCTTTTGGTGATCATTTTACACTGATAACACCTAGAGTCTCTGTGGCTGGGGACAGTCATGAAACATGCTGAGATTCACCCAGTTAGCTCTGCTTGACCTCCCACTTGACTCTGTTACACCTCGCCTGTGATGGAGACCATGACCTGCTCTCAGGTTTCCCACTTGTGAGCGTTGAAGTGTTAGTCCCATAATCCACTTTGTAAGTGGGTTGTAAGGTGGGTGCATGAGGCACAGGCAAATTCCTCCTGCAAGAGATAAGTCTCCAGCAGTCGTAGGCATGCAGATCAAATGGTGCAGGCAGGGGTCAAGGCTCCAGATAAGCAGAAGGTGAGCTCCAGGAGCATCCAGCTCTCTTTTCACGAGGAGAGGCTTGTAGCCCACTTTTCTTGTTATTTCAACTTGTAGCAGCACAGAAATGTCTTCGAGTATCAGCTCAGTCTTGGAGTTTCTCAATATCAGTTCTCATGGCAGTAATACTATGATTCTTGGTAAAAACAGCTGCTTTTTGTATCAGACTCTTCATTCTTTGGACGCAGAACCTACCTGGAATCTGTGGACTAAACATCAGTGGTTCTTAGGAAATCCAGGAGAGATTGGTCCCAGCATAGCTATCAACCAGGATGAAATTTAATTTCATCAGTATTGTATGTTATTCAGAAACACTTATTTACTGCTAAAAAAAAAAAGAGAGAGAGACATGGAGCTCTTGTACACCATGCTATTCTCTGCCATTCTGCCAGGAGCAGCCTTCTGGAGGATGAAACACACAGCTACATATATGTAATGGCTCTTGGCTTATGCTGGAGTCCTGAATGATGTTTAAGAAAATAATAATAATAATAATAATAATAATAATAATAATAATAATAATAATAATAATAATAATAATAAAACCTTAAAAATTTGTTACGTAGAAAACACACCCAAACATCACTTCTCTGCAATTAGGTTTTGCAGTGTTCTGACACCTCATGCCTTCTGCAGTGTGCGTGTGTTCTTGTGCCTGTATTTCCCACTTGTGCATACACGTTCAGCCATGCACACAACAATCACCTGTCTGCCAAAATATCTTGGTGTTACTGCCCAACTGTGCTGTTTTATTAACACAAAGTCTCTCCTGTTGGTTTCTTGACCCGGGCTAACTGCGGAGACAGCAGTAACAGGGCAGCAATTCCATTAACATCTATGCTGTCGCTTTCCTTCTGTGACTTTTAGCTCCCTGAACTGTGTTTCACAGTTAGTAGCTGTTTGGAGGTAGATCCAAGAAAAGGACAACACAACTACAAACTGTGTGCTTGGCCCCCAGAATGTAATCTGAAGGTCAGAGCTACATCCCTCTATTGCTTCAGCAAAGTGTGCTGAGTACCCTGACCAGAAAGCCATCTATGGTCAGTTAATAGAAAACAAAAAATGTGGAATTGAGTTGGAAATCTGTCCAGTTCCAGCTGTCAGAGACAGGGTTAGGGTTGCAAAGACATTGTCATCCTCTGTAGAGGAGAGACAATCTGCCTCTGTGTGGGACACTTCCTATGACCAAAATGAGCCAAGCACATTGTGGCTACTGCTACATTACACTGACAGTTCTCTTGCTTAATTGATCCTCTTACTCAGACTGCTCAGAGAAAAGAAACCAGGGGACTCATTCCACAGTGGGAAGAGATTCAAGGCATTTGAAACTGGACATGCCATCCTGGCAGCCTGTTGTGTTTGTGCCCAGGGGATGTTTTGCACTATCCTGCTGATGTGGTCACTGTGCAGAGAAGCAAACAATGCAAGGAAGGACAGAGACCTGCTTCTTGCCTTTCAGAGACTTTGGATGAAAAAACTGAAAGCCAAAATAATCCTGACAGCAGACATCAAAAACCACAACTGCTTAAGCGTGGCAGCAGCATGGGACAGTCCTTGCACAGGAGAGGGACCAGCACCAAGCACCAGGCAGAGCTGCTTTCCTTCCTCCCCATTCCCACTGGCGGGGCTGCAGTCAGCACTTACGGACTGCGATGAGGAGAAAGGAAAGCCCCTCCCACAGATGCTGCAGTCTAAAATGATGGTGAGAGAGGAAATACCAGAGACAGAGGAAATAGGAAAGGACAGTGCAACCTGCACAAGTTGGCAGATAGGAAAGCACAACTGGAAAAACAAATAAGCTGTCAGGGTAAATAACAAATTAATAGAAAGAAAACACCCAGGAAAGAGACAGCCTGATCTAGGATTTCTAAGCAGGGAGTTTCCCTCTGCAGTATTATTTCAGGGAAAGGCTAATCAGGAAAACACTGAGAGGCTTTTAAAAAGCCATTGGCTGCACCTATATCAGTAAAAGAGTGCTAAAGCCCTTTGTCTGGCTCCAAAGTTGGAGATACAGCCTGGCCACATCTGTAGCTATTGAACTCTTTTAACCCCCAAAGCAGAGTGTCCATAGGTAGGTTGCCTATTGGGAACAGGCCCCATGTGAGCTGTGGCCAGGAACACCTTGGGAGAACTGCTAACTGGCATAACTAAACTGTGTCAGGGACCTTTCAGAAAGTTAAAAATGTTCACGACTGAGGACATGTTCCCAGATCTCAGCATGTTTTATCATCACAGATACAGCCATGGATGCCAGTGCATTTTGCACTCCCATTGAAAGCATCATCTAGAGGGTTTGATGGTGGGTCGTAAGGACTTGAATTGGGAAAAGTATGATGCAAAGGTGTTGGGGATATTGGAAATGGCAAAAGCTCTCTCTGTGATCCAACATCCTGTATTGAAGAGTGGGCAAAGACCAGAACCTTGATGGGAGATTGGACAAATTGGACATAGGAGAATAAGTGACCCATGGACCAACACAGTCCCAAGAGTGCTCAAGTGTCTGTCACTTTTCTGCTGTAATTCTGAATGAGTTAACTTACAAATAATGTTTTTAGTAAAAAACATATTTAATATTTATCAGCATTTTTATCATTATTTTTTCTGTTCACTCACTGTCTTTGTCACCTGGAGCATCCTATGATTCTCTTTGATGTGAGGTAATGCAGTTGACTTTTTTGCCACCAGTGTGGTTGCTGCTTTTTTTTCCATCTCTGTCTCTATCTCTATCTTTTTTCTATCTCTATGAGATAGTAAGATAGCAAACAAAGATATCTCAAGAAATTAAGTTTGTGGGCAATCTAATCTAAGAATTTTGATATAATCACAGAATTACAGAATAGTTATAGTTGGAAGGGGCCTGCAGAGATCATCTAGTCCAACACCCCTGCCAAGGCAGGGTCACCTAGAGTAGGTTACATAGGAGTGAGTCCAGGTGGGTTTTGAATTTCTCCAGAGAGGGAGATTTCACGACTGCCCTGAGCAGCCTCTTCCAGTGCTCTGCCACCCTCAATGCAAAGAAGTTCCTCCTCATGTTCAGGTGGAACTTCTTGTGTTTTACTTTATGGCCATTACTCCTCATCCAGTTGCTGTGCACCACTGAAGAGCCTGGCACCATCCTCCTGGCACCTGCCTTTGAGATATTTGTATGCATTGATAAGATCCCCTCTCAGTCTTCTCCAGACTACACAGGCCCAGCTCCCTCAGTCTCTCCTTGTGAGAGAAGGTCCACATCATCTCTGTAGACCTCTGTTTTGTGGCCCTCCATTGGATCCTCTCCAGAAGCTCCTTGTCTTTCTTGAACTGTGGAGACCAGAATTTAACTCAATACTCCAGATGTGGCTTCACTATGGCCCAGTAGAAGGGAAGGATCGTATTTGTTCTAAAAGAAGTAACTTTAGATTATATCCAATTGTATCAGTTTTGCTGTTGAACTTGCAAGTACCATGGAAAAATAAACCACAAACTGTACCTGCCAGCAATGTATTTAAAATGCTCTTTTGAAGATGATGACTCTTCTGAACTAATCAGGCTTCATGCTGAAAGCAAGGTAGGAAATGCTTTACCTGTAGGAATGTTTGTGTTACTGCTTGACAATGCCAGACCAAAGCTGCCAAAGGATTTCTGTCCTTGCTACAGATACAAATCAGAAGGCATTTTAAAATCTGAATTCCACTGATTAGCCCCAGTGACACCTTTGGCAAGTATTCCTGATTTTCACAAGTGAAAATCAGAGTCAAGTCTGCTGTGTTTTACACAGTGTGTGGCTGTGAGGCTGACCCAATCATAAACTAATGGACTGATCAGAGGTTATTGGACAGCTAGGATGAAGAGGGACATGCTTCCTTCCTGCCCAGGTCCTTTTGTTGACCATCTGCTTTCCCAGTCACCTCCTTTTGCTGTGAGTGCAGTTCTCTCAATCCTACTGTGGAAAGATTACCCTACTGTTGCTCACAGTTAGGGTTAATTTGGTTAAGCCAAACTTGATATAAATTACTTGGACAACAGTCAAGTCATTGCAGGACAGTGAGGAAATAGAATTTTCCTTGCGTGCAGAGCTGGAATGCAGTCTCCAGAGCACTTGTAAGAAAGCATGGGACCACCACTAACTGCAATGCCACTGTACGCCAGTCCAGTAAAAGATACAGTCTGGACACACTGACCTTTTCTTTCTTTTCCAGTCTGGACAGGCTCAAGCTCCTTATTTGAAAGAAAATAATGAGTCCGAGGTCAGTTTTGTTATTTTGGGTAGAGTTCCTTCTTTCAAGCAGGCTTCTGTGTAACACACGAGAACAATTTCCAGACCCTTATCAAAGCACCAGCCAAGGAGTGTCTAGCCCACTATCTGCACCTTCCGAAAGAAACAATGAGAAACCCGAAGGCAGACAGCGAGGCGAGAGCCGGTACACCCTCCCTGGAGAGTGGCAGCAGGGGTGGGAAGGAGGGGCAATCATCGCCCTTTTGGGAACATAATAGCCCCCGCGTGGGCCACTGCAAACAGGAAGGGTGTGCACAGGATCTGAGTGCAGCTGCTGCTCTGCTAACAGCATCTGTTCCCACCAGCTTTGATCCGGGGGCATGTGGCGCTCTGTGCCATGAGATAAAGACCCTTGGAGTGGGGTTTGTTTGCCTTACACGAATGAGGTGTGTGCCCAGGCAGCCATACATGCTGCATCCAGGAGCAACGAGACGGAGCCTTTCTGGGAGGGTTGCCACAAGTCCTTGCAACCTTTTTACGAGTCCAGGAAAGGTGACATCATGTGAAGACTGCTCACCAGCCCCAGGTTTCTCACAGACCAGCACAATCACAGCCTGCAGTGTTGCTCATGCCAAACCAGCCAGGCTCCTTCTCTCGCACTCGCCTCTGAGATTGAATCCCTCAGAGCAGGGCACCCAATTTAACCTAATTAATTCTTACGCAGAAAATTATTCTAGTTGGTTTCTTGGCATGGCTGAAGCACTTTGTATGCCATAGCTGGAGCCCTTAGGTTTGGAAAAAAGCATGGAATCCCAAATTGCCAATTTACAGGAGCCAGAAACACTGCCTCACTGGGAACAGACTCGGAGTTGTACCTGCAAGCCCAATCCAACACCCTCTGAAACCCATGGGAAGCTGTTCAGAAACTTCAAAGTATGTTTATCCTCCTGGCAAATGACGAGGGAAACTGAGTAAATGTCACAATGTGAGAAGTCTTCAAGATCTCTTACCTTCCCAGCAGTCCAAAGGCTTGCACTGAGGAGAAGGGAGAGCAGCTGAAGGTAGCTGCCACATTCCCATTTTCAGAGGTGAAGCATACCATTGCACATAGGGATGTTTGCATTTGTACAAGGCTTTTTAGAAATGTGGTAGTTCTACTTCCGCAGGAGTGCACATGAGGCAGTGGCAAACTACCTTCAGTTTCTTTGCAGGAAGAAATGGCAGGGGAAAAAGTAAGTCTATGAATTTTGGCAAATCATACAGGGTCAGCTGCAAAGTTTTCTGTAGCCAAAGGACTGTGGGTCCTTCCTGTCCTCTTTAGGAGCCACCTTCAACCCCTGAACTCTCTGTAGAGAGCAACCTGGTGCAGAAATCCATCTTTCAATTGCCTTCTTCCTCCAGTCAGCAAGAAGCAGTGATACATATGATGTGAAGATACTGTATAGGGGCAGGAGAGCAGGCTGTGGAAATGCTGGAAGTTGGGGGCAAACACAGGGAAACTTTATATTCCTTGTATTGATATTCAAGGCAGACATGTCATGCTATGACAAGACAATGTCCAGTTTAGTTGCCCTCCTGGGAGTAATTGCCAAACTCAGCTGTGTACAGCACCATTTGCTGAAAGCTTGGTTGAATTGAGAAGAAAGACTTTTCAGATGTGAAAGATGAATCAGGTGGACATTAAGGGCCTTGAATGCAGTGCTTCTTCCAAATAATTTGTATCTCTGGGATTTTTAATGAGATTTTCATTAAGGAGAACAAACCAGCAAAACTCTAATTTGCAGCTGCCCAAACCCATTTGGCCAGAGAATTATGTGGTAGATGCCTGCTTGTAAGCTGCAATAGGCCAAGTCCCTCAGTTTCTACCTTTGATTAATTTCACGACAGTTTTCCAGAGTTAAAAATTAACTAGAACCTTGGTATGGTTCAGTATAATTAGCACTCTGCCATTATTTTGTGGGATGTGTACACTAATGATTAAATAGATCATGAGCTGTCTGTGTTCACAAGTTTGTGGTTCTTTCCAGTGAACTGCTGCAGGCAAATAATTGTTTCTGTCTGCATCAAGGATGAGGCTTTTATTTTTTTGACTGCGGACTTCAAGCTTTCATTGCATTCTCTGTCATTTGTTCTGTGAACTGCAACAGTGCCGCATCTTACTAGATTTTGTGTCCTCTTTGGCAGCCATTATGGCTATTCCAAAATACTCTTCTTATATTAGACTTTACTCACATTCGCTGAAGTCAGGGGAAAGACACCTTCTTTTTTCCTTATGAAAGAAATTTAACACAAAGTGCGCAGGACTGTCAGGATCCAATTCACTGTGTTAATCCAAGTCTTGCAAACACCAAGTGTAGCCACTCCACATGGGCAGCCCTGGTGGGCTGCTAAAACTGGAGCACCAGGAGCACCTACAGGGCTCGGACAAAAGCTGCACAGATCATTTTCCCTTCATCTTCAAAGAGATTTGGATCAAGCCCTTCAGGCACTTATTTCAGAAACACAAGATTGTGGGAAAGAGAAGAAAAAGCATTGGAACAACTTTTTGCATTGTTTTGTATTGCTTTGTCTCATCATTTTTTAAAGTTCCTTTTATCTCTGACTGGCCTAGTGCACTTTCAAAAGATTATTCTTACAATACGTGGACTGAATTCAATATCAATAATTTTACAATAACCGTAGTTCTCTGATTAACAGTGACATTATTAAATATAGTACTTTTTAGACAGCCATTTAGAAAAAACTTATCTATTTTTTATATATATATACCTCAAAGTTTATAGCAAAAATCTCAGCAAAACTACTGACTAAAGTAACTGAAAATGTTATAAAAGTCTCTGGATTTTAAAGAGGGGTTAGAGTTCATATATTGAGATCACAGCAGAAAGCTGTTTTCTAACTCTGTCTAGTGGTGGAAAGTGTCTGGCTCCTCTACACCAAAGAGGAGAGAGCACAGAGAGCTTCAACGTCTTGGAAGATAGAAACAATGATTTGGGGAAGCCTTACTAGATGGAAGATGTTTTAGACATTATTGGGAATAAATATAAGTTCCTGCATACGTTTAACCCAGTGAATGGGATACTCAAGTCTCAGAAAAATATTAGTTTATTTCATATTTCCAGAGGCATGCCATTTATTTGACTTCTTTTGACTTATTAAGTATTTGTGGAAACTTCATTTTATGCAGGAAATAGCTATAATCACCAGCAAATATAACTTTAATAACTAAGGTACTGGGAGCCATTTTTGGTTGGCACTAAATCTCACGCACACTAAAACCTTGTGATAAAATGGTCTATTTTCTTATCTGAAGTTGAAAGTCAGGACAAATCCAACTGATTAAGAAAATCTTCAAGCATGATACCATATTTCCTTTCTAAAATTAAACTGGCTGAAGATTCTCTTATTTTTGCTAGATGTACTCAAAATGCAAATATTGACAGCAAAAATTAAAGTCTATAGAATATTTTTGTTTAAAAATAATAGTCTCTATCTTGACAGGTAAAAATGTAAAGCATAGCTTGGAAAAACAAATTTGTGAATGAGGACAAGCAGTTGATTACAAGTTGATTTCACTTTGTAACTGAAATATCAGTAAAATGGTTTTGACATTTTTGTTCTTCCAGCCTGAGGAGAGTTCATGTGAAAATATATGTGCATGTGCAGGTTAGGACAGGCACTGACCCTACTTCCATTGATATAAACTGAGAGACTTCCATCATTGGGGTATTAAACTTTAAATAGGATAATGGAAATGTTATGGAAAAGACTCAACCCCCTTGTGAATAGCAGCCTTGGTGGATTTATTTCTCACCCATCCCCACTGCCTGTGGGACACATGACCTCCGGCTCCCTAACCAGACAGTCAGACACACAGTAAAAAGTAATGCTGGTCCTGGGAATCGTAAGGGGGGAAAAGGACACGTCCATAAACAGGGACAAACATCTTTCCCTAAGCAAAACTGTCAGATCCATTTAAGCAGAGACCTGCTCAATCTTTTCCTTTGGGGCCACTTTTTCCTGTCTGGGAACGACTGTGGCATTGCCTGTCTGCTCCCGAGTGACCATCACTGAGAGGTTTAGATAAGGCAAGAAATCACACTCAACAGTCTACTGATCCCAGGCTCCAAGCAAAAATGGGAAGGCTGTATTTTTGCTACCACTCGTTCAGAGGAAAGAAAACACCCAACAAAACCCAAGCACGTATCAACTGAACAAAGGTCGTATTGTCTGCTGGGAAACACTGATCCTTAGCAATTGTCCTCATTTGTATTTGTGTAAGAGAAGTGCTTTTAGGTGGTCTAGTTCAAGTATTAGTATGGGGGTGGGAGTTACAGGCTTTAGCTATGTAGCTGATGCTAGAATAAATTAGATGAGGCAAAGAAAAAATAAATTTTATTACCTGTGGCAACATTAAGTTGTAAATACCTTGGAGCAAAACTCATGTCCTATGTTAGAACACAGGGCAGAACACCATAGCGGCAGAGTGCAAATATTATTAATTATACCTTCTGGAGCTTAAAATTCAGTGGTTTACCTATAAGCAAGGAAAAAAACTCAGTCCTCGTAATACATACACACTCAAATTCATCAAACATTTACATATGAATTTATATTAATAACTGAATAAGTATAAACATGCCCTATGCCCAAGCACTTGTCTTCTAGTGCAGCTCAGATGTAGGTAGGAGTTGCTTGTGCCTTTTGTGTGCAGCACAATGGTCAGAACCCTCTGTGTACCAAATACCTGTGTATGAGGAGATGAAGTGAGAAGTTCTCTGTATCTTTTAGAGTTTAGAAGGATACCAGATCACTTGGACTAAACCACCTTTGACATGCAAAAGCACTGCATGGATCTAATGCAATTATTATTTTTTATTTGCACTGGGAAGGGGCCCAGAAAGCTCAATCACATATGGTGTCTGTTTCTCAAAGACCCTGTAAAATAGTTGTAATGAGAAAACGGCCTGTTCTCTGCAGACCTTGAAAGACAGGACTCTCTTTCTGTTTTTAGAATATGCAGCAGCTGTTGATAAAGGAGCACAGCACAGAGATGCTGATGTACAGAATTATGGGCCATGCCTTTAGCTGGTATATATTGGCACAGCTCCAGAACATCACATTATGTGCCCTTCCTTCAACTGGTATATACTGGCACAGCTCCAGTGACTTCACAGAGTGCTGCTAATTTACACCAAACTTATCTGGCTTTATATCCATAATTATTGCCAGAAACAATACATAGTTATAAAGGAGAATTATTGTTTGAAAGCTTGAATGAGAGGCAGACAAGATGCTTTCTGTCTCCCAGGAGAAGACACATGCTGCTTTTTCATCATTTAGGAAAACTGCCAAATAAGGGCTCAGGCCAGCACAGGATGAAGTCAGTAGAAAGTTTCCCTATATACCCTGGAATTTTTGCTCTTGGATGTGACGCCACTTCAGTGGTGGGATGAGTTTGGCTTGGTGTAGGTTCAGCTAAACAAGTACTTTTGATAGATACATAACATTGGAATCTATCAGAGGCAGGTAATTTTTGCTCTTTGGATAACATCACACTAGACATTGAATCAAAATCAAAGTCCAGGTCTCAGCCCTATCTGTTCTCTTTAAACTGTTAAACCCTAACTTTAATGCGAGATACTCCTGGAAGATGTTTTCTTGCCTTTAAAGTGTGGTGTGAATGGAAGCAAAGCCATGGGAGTCATGGGGGATATTTGCAAAACCGCAGGAACCTAGAGGGACTTCCTTTCCTTCACATGGTTTCTTTTCACAAGCCCCAGAAAAACCAGCAGCACCTCACTTCCAAGCGAAGGTTTTCAGCCTGGAGGTCTCAGCAGGATGTTGTGTGGCCTTGCCCATGCTGCAGGTACTGGATCGTTGGCATGAGGAATTGGTGTCATACCTAAGTGGATTTAGATGCGCTCTGGTGGGAATCTGGGACACACCATGCCGCCAATGGACAGGCATGGTGTGTTTCTGATTGTGCTTTAGCAGCCAGCACTGGCTGGCATTGCCAGAGGGCTGACTGACTTCATATCTGGGTCAGCTGTTGTAAAGACGGAGCTCAACAAGTTAATGGAAGAGGTTGTATGACATGGCACCAAGGAGAGCAGTGAGACAAATTTTACTTGGCCTATCCTTTCCTGTCCTGTGTTCCTGGCTGTTACTCTGGCCTGCTAAGAAGTGACAAAGTTAGGCATAGCTGCACGTAAAATCCCATCACAATGAGACAGAGTACCTGAGCTAACTGGAGAAGGCAAATAGCAGTATTTAAATGCTATTTTTGACTTGTCGAACAAGGTTGAACAAGGTAGTTAGAGCAGCAAGAATATTAAAGGCTGACTGAAAATACTTGCTATTTGGTAAAATACAAAGGGTATGATTGCAGTGCTAATAAAAACTGACTTTATACTTGTTTTGTGAAAGGAAGGATGAAACAATCTTTTAATTGCATACGGCTGAATCAGAGGTTTAAATTTCCTCTGAATCATGAATAGTTTAGTGGAGCTGAGAAATGCACATAGCTGACCACTACTAAATAGGCTAAATTTTCATGTTACCTTAATCTAACATCACTGTTGTGGCTCCATGTAAAACAAGAGAGGATTGCACTCAGCTATTCTATTCCTGGCCAAAAACCAGTACTGTTTTTGGAGTTGTCCACGGAGACTACAATCTGAAATAACAGTACGGAAGTGGGCAATGCTCTCTGATTAAAACAAAAGTGCATTTAGGTTAACCAAAATCTTTGATGAATTATTATTTATGTTGTCAACTTGTTTCAGTATGAATCCTCCCTCTCTGATTCTATAAAGTTCATCTGTTTTGTTCAGTTACCTTCAATCTGGATTCATGTTTCAGCCTGATTAAACTGTCTTCACATTTTTTGCAAAGGAAAGATCTCAATTTCCTTTAAAAATATTATATCAAGCCAAAACAATGCTTTGAACATGGTTGTTGTTTGCAGGAAATTTTTAAAGGCGTTTTAAGCTGCTTTTTTTAGAATGATCTCAAAAAATTTAAAAAATAAGTTTGCTGTGAACTTAAGCAGTATACCTGTCTGAGTCACAAAGGAGATTATGAATTAATTTCCAGTATAAGTGATTAGAAGTTATTCCTCTTTTCCTTTTGACTTTGTCTCCACAGCATAACGTAATAGTCAATGAGTGATAATAAAACTAACTTGTGTGAAGATTGTGTTTGATCCATGATAACCAAAGCCCAAAAGGAAGAAAAGGCTTCAGAGCTACAGTACTAATCTTTCATATAGAGTAAGCTCATAAAATTATAGAAATTAGGATTTTAAACCAAATATCACGTTGTCTTGGGAATTTTTCCACTTACTGGCTTCTGTCTGAGATTTCACCCAGGACTGTGATGTTCTGTGTAAAGTGTCTCTGAAACAGATCAATAATTAACAGGAATGTCTTCATTCATGCTGCAGAAGTAAAAATGAAGGAAGCACTACAGTGTTGATATTACTGGATGAAGATCCTTACTATTTTAATAGTAGTTACTTTTACAAGCAAGAGTTATATAATCTGCTTTATAGATGAGACACACCAGCATCAGCCTTTGGAAACCTGGATGTCTTGAGCCTGTTGCTGCGACTGTGAAATTTTAGAAATTGCAGAAAAGTAACTGTCCAATTTTCATGCTTAAACGGCATTAGTAGGAGGGATTTTTATGAGTTTCTTCAGAAAAGAGAAACTGTGGTTCATGATCATGCTCCAGGGCAAAACAGGTGCAATCAGCAGGCTGGGGTCATTTGTGGTGAGGGAATTGTCCACAAATGGCACCATTTGGCTTCTGTAGTCCAACAGGGAAACTCTTGAAGAGCAGAATAAGACCTTCATTGTTTTCCACAACTTTAGGTCAACTTTTTCAGATTCCTCTGCTTAATAGGAGCCTTTCAAATGCAGGCTGCTGCAAGAACGTGCTGTGCTCACTGATGACCTGTCTACCTTGGGAGTGTTTTTCTGGCTCTGGAAAATAAGCAGGCAGGTTCTGATGTGGGTGCATTTTTGAATATATTCTCCATTGCTGCAGTTTCCTAGTTCTGAGGTGTAATGGGAAAAGCCAGAATACACTCATGTCATAAATCTCAGGGCCACCAACCTGAAAAGAAGGGTGTGAACACCAGGGAGCAAACTGAGTCCATTACGTCTAGAGAAGTTGCTAGATTTCCAGTAGATATTTGGGAGCATTATTTCAGAGAAAATTATTGTATAGAATGCTTATAATTAGCACTAATTTCTTCCTTATTGTCAAGGTGGTTATTTGTTAAATGACCCACTACTTTCTAATTTGATGTTTTAAAAGCATACCATGCAAGACAATTTTGATTTTTCTCCCTGCTATTTTAAAATATCTGGGGAGGAGTTGCCAAAGGTACTTTTTAGTTCATTAAGGATTCAATTGGGTTAAAAAAAAAATCCAGATGATGTTGTGAGGCAAATCATGTTTTTTGTAGAGGTAGTGCCTAGTGTTTCCCTCTGTGACAATTCTCACACAGATCTCCAAAATCCTTGTCCGAACAGGACTGATGTTACTTACATTGCCATTGAGGAAGACGGCAAAATCTAACACCAGTACATTCAATTTGGTAGGGGAATGCAGTGGCTGCTATTCCTTAATGCACATGAGTTGAAGCTTCCAAGTGATACCTAAAATAAGAGAATTGAGTTTCAAGTTATACAGTAGCTCCTCCACTAACAGAAAGATGTATCATATACTAATGCTGGTTATTCCCAGGGAAAGCATGAATGATTTGGGGGGAACCCTAATCACAGCTCTGGAGCTGACTGATGAAAGCAAACAAGGGCTGACTGCTGCCTCCCAGGCACTGGTGTCTCCTGTGATTCTGTGCACAATAGCAGCCCCCATACCAAGCTTCACAGACAGATGAAGAGTGAACTTCATCCACAGATTTCACAGGATCAGGTTACCTGCATTCATAAAAAGCCCCGTAGGTACAATTAACTTCTCAGCTAGCCTTCATTAAAAGGCAAACAATTCCACATTGCAGGTTGCCTTCCCTCCTTCCCACACAGGTTTTGTGTCGTCCTAGCTTCCAGAAATGACACATTGCTAGCATTACAGGCACTGAGATCAGCATCTTAAATTACAAAGCAGCTCAGTGGATTTGGGGTTTCCTGCTTTACCCAGGCATGTTGCTGAGCTGCTGCTGGCTCCCTATCCCAAATTTCAATACACAGGGCTTCTCATTTCATAAACTTCACTTCTTGTTGTTTAGGGTCTTTTGATTTGTTTTCTTTTCTCTTCTTTAATTTCATGTCCAGAAGTGTGGTTATATAATTATTAAGGGCTATATACTTATTTCTTTTTTATTTCACCACAAATACAGAGTTAACACACTGAGAGATAAATTGCCAATTATTTAATTTTTTGTGGGATTCATCTAGAGTTAATTAAGTTGCCAAGGAAAATGTTTCCAATGAAAAGATCTCCCTCCTCTCTTCCCACTTATTTTAATTGTCACACTCCCTTATGCCATTCTTTTTTCATTAATTATTTTTCTTCTTGTATAAGGTACAAATTAAGGCTGTAAGAGCAGGTTCATAAGCCTGATCAATTTTAAGCATGTCCTTTGCATATAATTTATGTCAGTAAAATTAACCATTTGCACTTATATTACAGGGAGGAAACTATAAATTATAGCCTGCCACGTGATTCATGTAGAAACAGAAAAGGAAGGGGATAAGTGAATGACAAAAAGCTGACCTTTTTTACAGCAGCATGTAAGAGAACAGGCTTGGCTCCACACATATATCCTGAAATTAGTCAGGAGCACATAATGTATCTTGGGGTCTTAGAAAAGTGGGAAGGTTTGAAGAAAAAATTATGGAACTCGAAGTAGCTTTAGAAATGAAAGAAAACCCACCAAACAAAGGGTAGTTGATCCCAAAACATAAAACCAGACACATACCAGGCCACCCTCCAAAACATCCCAAACTCCGAAAAGTCAAAATCTTTGTTGTACAACATATTTTTATGTCCCATATGACAACAGTTTCCAGACCCCTGGCATGTTCTTTAACAAAAATGAGCTTCTTTCAGACTTGAAAACATATCACAGAACTGTAAAGTTCTTTTGCATTTAATATTGCATTAGCTGGGACAAGGGTATTTGTATCAGTGGCTCCGTAACAGAGTGTTCCTGGCTTGCTGGAAGTGTTTGACTGACCAGTAGTGACAAATAGTCTAAAAAAAGGAAAATACTCAAAACAAGAAACAGTTGCTAAATAATTCTTAAAGCCAGATTTTCATCGACTTGAGAGAAGCTGCACCCATTTACCCACAGCAAGAAGCTTGCTTGTTTTCATGGGAAAGCTGTGGAGGCTCTTACCATGAGAAAAGTTACTTGTTCTCAAACTACAGAAGATACTGGCTGCCACCTTGCTCAGTATTTAGCATTAAGCAACAGGAAACTTGATTAAGAATTTACAGGAAAAAACAGATACCTTGCCCCACCCCCACTCCCCAAGTAATACATTCCCAGACTGGATGTCTTATAATTACAGGCAAAAGAAGCCACCCTAAACTTTGAATATTAACTATAATGATTGGAGGGGAAAAGAATCCCAACCTTTGGAGTGTTAACATGTTCGGAGTTTGTTGGTGGTATGCACAGCATTCAAGTCACTTGCAGACCTCCGGCCACGCTTCTGTCTGAGAGCCAGCCCAGGTAGGAATGTGACAGCCTGGCAGTCCTGGCACTTAGGCAATGTTTCTTGCTCTCCAGATTACTCCTGCTACAGCACTTCAACTCTTGAGTCTCTTAGCATATTCAAACTCCTGAAGCACGAAGTAAGAGATAATAAGCCTCACTTTATCTGTTCAGTATTTGTAGCTCTTTCACGCATCAAACACAGTCCTCTGCTACTTGTTGTTCATATTTTTTCATGTGGGAATGTCTTGTTCTTCTGTCTTAGCGGCTTCTCTATCAACTGCTGCAGTCCAGATATAGGAAAAAATGTGAAGGATTTTAACAATTCAGCTTATTACAACACTGGAAGAACATAATGCAGCCTCTTGCGTTACATGATCAAAATATCCTATTTAGGTCTGAGGCCAAAATGTAACAAAATAATTAAAATGTAACAAAATAATTAAAATGTAACAAAACAATATAAATTAAACAATTACTGCTGATATATTATTATTGTTATATTTTAGCTGTAGATCTAAGATGGTTTGATTAGGTGGTTAGACAATTATTCTCCCAAGTTTTTTCATTACCACTGAAGTGGTCACTAATCAAGGGCTGCCAAAACAGCCACAAGGTTTATAGAGTTACAGTTATAAGAAAGATCAGTGCAGAGAAAGATCCTTTTTCATATCTCTGCAATAGCACTGAAAACCCAAAGGAGGTTTAAGGGAGCTTTTGGCCCAGATCACCATGTGGACACAGGACAAAACATCTCCCATAACTGTTACACACTAAAGTAGTTCACTTTCTGTTGGAGGTTCATTTGCTTCATTCAATAGTGTGTTGGTTTCCTTAATTAAATCCCAGATTTCATGTCAGTGTGGTCTAGGAGAAGATATTTGCTATTAGTGTCTCTATCACTTTCCTCTTTTGGCACAGTTTAATTGTATCTATCCTGCTGCTTTCTTCTAAAAATAAAATAAAAAGAGAGCTTCCAAGCTCAAAATCATCATTCTACAGTATTATTATTACTACCACATATACAAACTGCTCGCAATTTCTTATGCTTTATGAGTGATTTTGAACTCCTGGGCAGAACAAGTGGTGCCAAAGAAATGAAACAGGAAGCAACGCAAACAGCTCGGTGATCTGGACAGTCAACTCCATCTTGCTAACAGACAAAGTGACTAAAAGCTTATTAAATAAATATCTGAGTAATTCTGTTAATCATAAATTGCAGTAATAGTATTATTACTATGAGCAGTATAATATTATAAAACTCCAATGAATATCTGGACTGCTGGCAGCTTTTTAAAGGCATCAGAAGAGGGCTATGACACTTAAGCAAGTTTAAAACCACAGATCAGGCAATGCTGTTGCATGTATACTAAAAGTTCACTTGCTTTCTTCTTGCATACTTTCTCCAAAGCTGTTGTGATGTGAAGAAATTTAGCTGTATAAAGCAAATCAAATAACAGGTATAAAGCAACTCGGAAAAAGGAAAAATATTTTGAGTACCGAGAGAAACTGTACTCCTAAAACTCTGTATGGGACAGTCAGGAACCAGATCCTTCTGCTCATGGGAATGAAGGGGAAAACAAGGTAAAGAGGCAGGGAAGGAAGAGCTACAGAATGGGCTCAGTCTGAGATGCCATTAGAAATCAGGAATAGTTTTGCTTCTGTGTTGTCTATACAACAATTACTGGCCCCTGTGTTAAATTTGAAAGTGTATCTTAATGCTGTAAAAAGATCAACAAAAATGAAACTTTTGGACAATCCTAACATTTTCATAGTTAATTTTTTATATGATGACCTCTACTCACACTTGTGGTCCATAGGCATTCTATGGGCATAAAATTATTCGGAATATTCACTGTGCACTTGTGGCACAGTTGCTTAAGAAGGCATTGCAGAGTTTAGACCAAATCTAATATCTCACTGCATGCAAACTTAATGAACAGAATTTACAATTGCGCTTGTGTTGCTGGAATGAAGGACTGAGTTTTTGTGAGTTGGAAGATGGCTTCCTAATCCTTATTGCCTTGAAAGGCTGTATTGTTGTTTTCATCACTTGACCCATTACTCTTTTCATAATTTAATTAAATTATAAACTCTCTTGCTGATGCTGCTTGCTTGGATATTTTCCCATCCTTCTTTGTATGAACTCCTGTTCACCTACTGCTTTTTCAATTTTCTAATCTGCTTTGCCAGTAACATCACTGCTGGAAGTTAGAAGCTGACACACAAATCCACTTAGAGTAAGGTCTGGGTCTATTTTTTGATCTGACACATATTAAAAAAAGAAAGCCTTATGAAATCGTACCATTTCCTCTACTTTAAGCAAGTGCAAGAAGAACAAATACTTGTCTGTTCTCCCATGATGTGTAGGAGGTGACCTGGCCTGCATTGTAAATGAGTAGAGTAGGTAGGCTTTTGGAGGTATGCTGTAAAACAGTCACAGCTCTCCTCAACAGGAACACACTTTTCTCCTTCTTTCAAAAAAATCGGAATAATTTTTGCAGATCATAACCAGCTCAGCAACTTTCCACTGACGTGTCATGAAAAATGTTTGCAACATTTTATTTTCATTTTTAAGCCTGTTCAATATGTTATGTCCCCAAGCTCCCCTCAAAAGAAGAGAGAAATCTATCCCCAAAACCTTAGCTGGTACTCTTTCCACAGCATGAGAACTTCAGTAAAGCTGATGGTTGCCAATGCAGCAGAAAGCCTTTCTTCTTGCAGAGCTCTGGGTGCACACACTGGCAGAGCCAAGGCAAATGAAATAATTTGGGTTGTGTTTGTCTGTTCCAATGCTACCATGCTGACAACATGCATGCTTAGTGTGCTCTGCAGTGCTCACTACAAATTATGAAAAAAGGAAGAAGTTTGTAAATGGAAGTGTTTTGTCCATCACTGAATCAGCATCCTACTTGCTTTAGACTTAAGCAGGTCTAAAGTCTCATCTGTGTTTATTTCACTGTACTGCTGAAGGGGAACCACATTCTCTGTTTTTCATGCGTATATCTAACAATTTCCATTGCCAAACTGGCAGGTGTGCATGGATGCATCGAAATAATTTCCTGCAGCTAGAACTATTAGATATGATCCACCTGCATCACTGCTCTTTGTGCTGGTAGAAAGTTCCTTCCCTCGAAACTTTGGCTGAAGTCAAATGCTTCCATTATTACCTGTGATCATCCAGGCTGTGCTTCTGTGTCATTATCTTTCATCTGGTTTTACGTTTGCCTGCTGAGAACAGCACCTTCTGTACCATAGGTGTTACATATAGCACCTGTAACTGAGCTGGTTACTGTGATCAAGGCCAGTCTGTTAACACTGAATGTCAGAGAATTTTAAATGAGGCTGTTTGCAAATCAGGTAAGGAAATATTACTTTTTCCTACAAGCATTCTACTCGCATTGAAATGTCTTCGTTGACTGCCTAGCCCTTTTGTGAATTTCTTGAGTGAAAATGTAATAGGTATTTTCCTTCTAAGGTGCAATTACTTTTCAAGTCTGGAATCAGGCCCTGTAAGTGTTCAATATAAGATATTCAGTCTCTTTGCATCACAGTCCCTTTACCATCATTACCTCATTTAAAACATAGTACTGTATTTCCAAGATGGCATTTTCTCATATAATCACGTTCATCACTACAGCATGCATTGAGATAATTATTTAATTAGCCAAGTAGTTCATAATTCATTTTTCTTCCTATAGATGTATTATTATTTGTGCTGCTGTTTTCTTCATGAACAGACCTTGTAATCCTGGAAGATGTATACCCATATAAACAAAAAATCTGTACTCAAGCAAGAATAATCTGGTGAAAGGAATTTAGCCCTGAAGAGTGGTAAAACACAGTAATTGAAAGGTAAAGGTTGCAGAAGTAATAGAAGAAAAGATGGCAAATTTTATACAATTATCCATAATGTCAGCCTACCATTTGCTCTGCAGGTTGTTAGTGCACAAAACACAGCAGAAAACTGCCCTTTTTCTCTTCTCTTTTGTTGTGCACAGTTATTTTGTTGGCTATGTGGCTTGGATAGCTGTGATGTCATCACCTGTCTACATTCAGTATTTCCTGCCTGATTCAAACCTGCTGACTTGCTAGGAAATACATCAGTCCTTGGCGGTTTTCCTGGAGTGGGTTTCTTCTATCCACTTCCTGTCCATGCATGCAGCAGTTCAGACAGGTTTCCAGAGGTCCCCACCTGTGGCTGACCTCTTCTACAGCTGTAAGTGAAAATCCCAGCTCTGTGAGTAAAGTAACACAAATAAAAACATTCTTAATTCTCTTGGATCATAAATTTGCATCTGGCCACGCTATTCAAGGTCATCCTTTCCCTGTGTCTTGGCTCACTGACCTTAAAGATTGCACAAACTTGTACCACTTTCCTCCCTCATGCTTTCCCTAGACCAGGTTCTGGAACAGGGGTGTCTGTGCTGGGAGCTGAACTAAGGACCTCACAGGAGAGCAAGGGCTGATGCTTGTGCACAGACTCTGCTCTCCACCTCCTGATTCCTAGGGCTTGCAAGTAGAGTCTGAACCCTTCCAGCATTTGGTTCAGGTATTTTAAAATGGGTCTGATGTTTTGGTTTAGTATAACAGCCATAGATCTCCTATGCACACAGGCTGTCTCAAAAATCAGTAAGAAAGTAAGGATCAAATCAAATCAAACCAAATCAAAGGCCTGCCTTGCCCAGGGTCTTCCCATTGATAGCCATCAGTGGAAGGTGTGTAGGGAAAGCATAAGAACAAAATGAGTATGTAGTGGTACATCCCCTGATGTTCTCCTAGCTTCCAATGATTTGTTGTTCTCAAAGGAGAGGTTGCATTTTTGCCTTTAATAAACTCCGAGAGAATTTTCTTAACGTTGTCCAATTGTTTTTGGACCTATATAAATTTTGATTGCCCACAGCATCCTGTGTCAAGGAAAGCCAAGTCTCAGCTATGTGGAATATGAAACAATATTTCTCTTTTTTTTGTTTTGGAAACTCTGACTTTAATTGACACCTTCCAGTTCCTGCAGTGGAAGAGCCTTTTCAACCATCATCCTGAGCTCTGTGTCCTTTGTGATGTCTGTTTTAAGGCCATCACTGGTTTTTTTTCAGGCGTAAGAGTGCTTCTAGACTATTTGGGTCTTGTATTGAAGCCACTCCACATTGCTAATCATCTTTATTCCTCCCCTCTGTGTCTTTTCTGACATAAAAAGGCCAGAACAAAGAAAAATGCCTCAGCAGAACAGTACTGAGCACTAAGATGATCATTTCACATATCTATTTATTACAAGACAAATGCTTTATCCCTCAGTGTTAGCAGCAACTTGGAACCTATCCTAGCAGGTGTAAGGAGTTTGCATTTACCTGTGTTGAATTCCACCTGCCAGTTACTATGACAAGGTCTTCCTCCAGTTTTGCAGCAATTTAATAATAATAATTTTTAGCACCAATTTGAAGCAAATCATCTGCTGCATCCTGTGAAAAGAAGGATTCTAGTGTAGTAATATTCCCAAGCTGCTGCAGTGGAAATGTAATTTTGCACTTGTCTTCTTAAAGAGGATGTTGTTTGGCCCTTATGACAAAATAATCTCTTGCCCTACAGATTCTCTGGCAAGATGCCTTTTCCTAACATGTTTGGAAAATTATTTATTTTTCATGTCCATGTCTTTTGCAAGTAGTTTCTCAAAATTCATGCCTTTGGGTGAACTCCATTTAACCTTCCAGATCTAATGATCTTTTCTTAGAGAGATCTTCTGATCTCTGAGATCTTCCTCAGTCAGTTGCCATCATACCTGCTTTCTTCAGGTTTTTATGATTTTTCTAGGGTGTGGTATGTATTTGCTCTGTGCCTTCAATACACAATTATTGTGCAACAACCCAGCAGGCAGCTAAGCACCACGCAGCCATTGACTCACTCCCTTCTCTGGGGTGGGGACAGAATTAGAAAAAAAGGTAAAACTCATGGGTTGAGATTAAAGACAGTTTAATATGATGGAAAAGGAATGGAAAACAATGATAGAAGAATATGCAAAACAAGTGTAAAATTGCACAACACAATTGCTGTTCATCAGCTGATTGATGCCCAGCCAGTCCCTGAGCAGAAGCAGCCACTCCCTGGCCAGCAACCCCAAGCTTTATATGCTGAGCATGATGCCGGACAGTATGGAATGTCCCTTTGGCCAGTAAGGGTCAGCTATCCTGGTTGTGTCCCCTCCCAACTTCTTGTGCAACCCCTGACTCCTCACTCTCATTATGAGAAGCTGAAATTTCCCTAACTCCGTGCAAGTACTGCTCAGCAACAACTAAAACATCAGTGTGTTATCAACATTATTTTCATCCTAAATCCAAAACACAACACTGTACCAGGTATTAGGAAGAAAATTAACTCTATCCCAGCCAAAGCCTGGACAACTGTCTTTGAATTATCTGTATGCCATCTGCAAAGACTTTTCTTTTCAAAAGTTGGAGATTTCCTTTTTTATGTAATCCTACATGTTTTTAAACACATTTTTATATGATTGCCTTTTGAAATTAGGCACAATGGCATAGATATTGAGTGGTTTTGTTGGTCCTGCTAGGATGCTGGATGTGAGCCTAATTTGGTCCCTGTTATGGAGTGCCTGTTCCACAGCAGCATTTATGAATCAAGTCCGGTGTTGCTCAGGGCAAAGTAAAGTGCTGATCATTCCATCTGAGGCTCCCAGACTCCTGGTTCCAGGAGGAAGTAACTAAGGATAACTAAATGCTTAGCTCCGATGTCGCATCCCAGCACAACACTAGCCAGTGCACCCAGGAGTGCTCGCAGTGTCCTGCCACAGCCATGTTCCCCGTTCTGGCATGCTCATCTCCACCAGCACGTCACAGGCACTGCTGCATTCCAGTGGATCACGGGGTTGTGTAGGTATCGTACGGGGGACAGAAGAAGGGCAGGCACACTAACCATTGCCAAAAGTAATGCAAATGGCTAGAGGACAAAAATATTGCTAATTTGCTTAGGAAAGTCAATGAAATTTCAAGTCTTGAAACAGGCAGACTTTGATGAGCATAGAAATACAGAGCTCGTGTTTGAAAAAACACTAAAGAAGTTCAAATATCTATGAGGGTCTTGCCTGCTGTAAGCAGCTAATTGGTAGGCAGCTTTGAATACAATCACCCAAGGGACTGCATCCATGTCTCTGCACTGCATTACCCTTCAAAGAGATGCAACAACTGTTCATTAAGGTGGTCTTATTACTGTAGTGGGACTCTCAGAGTCTGATATTCTTTAATGAAACTAAAATGATTGAAGCACGAGCCAGACTATCCAGCCAGTGAAGGTAAGGATAGCTGAACGGAATGAAAGGGTATTTAAAGAAATGGTATAACAAAAAGAGGGATAAACATAAATAAGTAATTTGTCCTGCTAATCTTGAAACATTCATGCCTTTGTTCAGAATGAAAAAGTTGTTCAAGACAAGTAGGCTATTGTCCTGAAAAATACTGGCTGCCTGATGATTTTGGAAAAAAATATGCCATGTTCACAAATACCTCCTCTGACCTGTTTATTAAAAAGGACAATAAATGACTGAGCAGTAAATATTCAGAGCCTGGGAGATTTTATCAGACATAATGTTTCTGAAAAAAATTGTATGATACAGTTGGCTGTGGGAAGAACTACAAGTTCAGATCTTTCTCAGGTCAGCTGATTCTGTTCATTTTCTAATTCCATGTACAGTTGCTATTTAACATTTTGCCAGTCTTCTGGGAAAGTTTGTCGAACAAAGGTTTTGAACGTGACTTGCACAGATTGCTGACTGCCTTTCACAGCCTGGACATTTTATGAAGTCCTTCACGGGTGACCGTGTTTTGTTTTATTTTTAAATGTATTCCATAAAGGAAGAATTCTGAACTAAGCCACTGTGATTGCACTTAATCAACTTGCAAACAAAACACAGAAAAGAATCCATTATATTACTATAGTGAATTCCTGCTATTTAAGGATAATGTCATTATGAATAGAGCTCATTGGAACAAAAATGCCTGAATTTATTTATAGATCTTATGTACAAATGAAAGGAACAAAGTAGCTTAAAAATAGCCAATACACTTGCTAGGATGTTGCCTTTCCTAAAAGTTAGCTGCAGTAGGGGCAAGTCATCAAGTGTGAGACTTTGTGCTCAGCATTTGCCTCTACCTGCTGCTGTTGAAGTTTGAAGGAAATCTTCATTTACGTCACAGGAAACAGAATCATGCCAACATTAAGCTCTTCTGAAAATATGTACTTCTAGCAAATGCAGAAGGTGGCAGCTAATGTGACCCCAGTGTTTCATCCGTACTAGAAAGCAGCATCTGAAAATGCTAAGCATTTCATCCTTGGAACTATAGAAATATTCTAGAAACCATAATCAGGAGTTCAGGGAGGTTGATTCCAGAAGAAAGGCAAATAAATAACCTCTAAATAATGTCTTCTCCCTGTGTCATGTTCCTTAAAGGTACTTGTCTAAAAAATACCAATATAATAACAAAATATGTTAATAAACTAAGATTCTTTTTATCTGCCTGGGAAAAAGTAGCAGCTTAAATAAATTACAAAGTGAATTTTTTAGACCGTATTTAATCCAGTGGAAGAAAGATGAGCCACTTAGTGGTTTCAAATATTTTATACCACTGTGGTAATTTCTGGTGCCAGCATCCTACCAACATCTGTACTGTTTCTCAGAAAGGAGTGCTACAGGCACTGTGTATGCTACCGAACATTCACAGCTTACAAATGAAGATACTCTTGCTTCACTGCACTGATGTTAGTCAAGAAGAGCCCCACAGGAGCCAGCTGAATTACCCCAGCAGATGAGAAGAGTTAGATCAGAGTCAGGCCTTGTATCACAATATGTAATTCGTTCATCTCTTGAAAATAACTAGTACCCTAATTCCATCTCTTTCATAATCAGGGACTTAGCCATTTCCTGACCTTAGACTCAGACATAGATCATGTCAATTTATTGGAAGAACTGCACAGATTGACTTCTGAAAACTTTTGCTGTTGATGATGTTGTTATTTACTTATGATAATCAGCACACAGAGTCTACTAGTCCCCGTCCCAAAGAGCTTACCTAAAGAGCTTTGTCCCTTGTCCATGGACTTCCAAGGGAAATAAATTGAAGCCCAGCAGAGTTGTAAGATGTTTTCACTTGAGGGTCTTATCCTAGCATGGAATTTATTTCAAGCTGAGCTGACTAGGAATTTGGCTCATTTGCACTTTGGCTGACGGTGGTGTTGCCCATCAGGCTCATGATGACAAGTGAACAGGAAATTTCACCACTGCGTCATCTGAATGTTTCAGACTGCTCCAGGTGCAGCATGGAGCCAACCGCTCTGTGGAAACCCCGAGATGTGATACACAATGAAATCACTGTCTCCTGCTCTCCAAGCAGCATCCCTGAATAGGCTGTGGTGAAACCTCCCCAGGGACACAACGGAAGCCCGATCACTTCAGTCATTTAGAGCTGCATAGTAGGAAACACTTATGAATGTACTGCAGGGAGCAATTCTTCTTGGCAGAGTCTGTGTTAGGTGATGTAAGAGATGGCTTTGCAGCTCTTATTTCTATGCCTTTGAGGATATAGTGTTGCTATTTGCCTTTTTAAGCAGAGGCTTGAGCCTCAGAAGGAATGGTACAAAAGAGGAGATAATCAAATAACTGATTTCTTCGCATGCTTTCTTTGTATTCAAGAAGTGTTCGAAAGTGAGATGCTGGGCTAGCGGTGAACACTGATAGAGTTACAAGGAGCTGAGAAACAAAGTGTTTATTGGTGTGCCTTTGGGTCTGCTTTCCATATTGCCACCTTCATATTTTCTGCTACACCACCATGCACAGATGCTTTCCTCGAACAACACTGGAAGGTTTTGAATCCATGTTCAAGACTTTTATGTGCTGTGACATCTACAAGGAACTGGCAGATAATCATGGCTTTGCAGGTTCAAAATGAAAATAGCGCAATTAAAAAAACTGGAAACAAAGTATTTGTTACTAATCAGATGGTGTTCAATGATAGATATACAAATGTTATAATCATGTTCATGCTAGTTCTTGCTAATCTTCTATCAGTCTTTTTTTTAGACTTTCTTTTTTCCTCTTCAACAAGGTTTTCATTAAGTAGATGGAGCTCTGCCAGAATCAGCTTTCATTCATGTTATTGTAAATCATGGTTGAAACCTGTGGTATTATTCCTGTTTTCTTCACGTACAACTTAGATGAGCTTTTAAGCTGTTGCCTTAGGGCTCAATACATCTTGATACTTTTTGAAAAAATATTTGAAATGTGAAAGAACAGTTCTGAGGCTTCTTTCTTTTTCTTTCTTTCTTTCATTCTCTCTTTTGCTGTCTCCACGCCCCCTTCCCATCTGCCTCTTTCCCCTCTTTCTTGCCTACTGCCCCAGGCTCATGTCATCTTCCCCGACTTTTAAAAAATGTAATTGTGATGAGCTAGTGAGGTAATTTGGAGCATCTCCCATCACTCCAGCAATGTTGTGGTAAAAATCTGAAATACCCACAGTTCACAGTTGCTACAATGGCATACCTGCCATCTGTTTGTTCTCTCACCTGCAAGCCTGTTCACATATTAAAATTCGCTCATGTCTAAAATTGTGCACACTCTTAAGCTTTCTAAAGGCATGAAATGTGAGACACAAGTAATAGCAACCTACTTATATAGCAACATTTGCACGAGGATTTTCTTGTTGCCTTAGGTGGAGTTCAAGTATTTGCTTTTGTGTCTCAATCTTTAGAGAAAAATTACTGAACTGTTACCTTTTTGGTTGACTCAGAATCTGAAGTTAGTGCTGTTCAAGTATCTTGACTGTCATTTTAACATGTCCCAGACTTTTGAGAGCTGGGTAATCTTAAGCTAAAATTGTGTTATATTAAAAGAATTCAGGAGCACGGTCAGTGGAGTGCTAGGCTACTCAGTAAATTATGAAGACAGATGTGCTGTGGAAATACCTAAGTGATTACATGGAATAGATATGGTAGATGACACAAAAACCCCTGACTGAAACTGGCCTCCAACCCTAACCAGGTTTTGCAAGAGAATAATTCCAAATTTCCAATTCAATGTGTCATAAAGACACTAAATAATTGCTATAGATGGCAATTTCTGCTCTGCAGCTGCTGCAGTTGCAGTCACTGGACTTAGAACAGTGATGTTCTCTAGCAGCCCAAGTGGGCTGACAAAGGTGAAGCACCTCCAGTATGCACAGGTGCTCAGTATCTGGCTTGTCACAAAGTTGCACCATTTATCAGGCACTGTGCTAACAGGATACCCCAAAATATTTTGTTCTTAAGAAATGATTTCTTCCCCTTTCCTTTCTGCTCTCTTCACACCACCCGGTTAAACCCAGCTGCACCATACACCTCAAAATAGTTGATACAAATCTTTCTTGCAACAGGGCAGCAAAACCTTTCCAGTGTCAGAGCCTTGGAAAGCCAGGATGGAAGATGGTGCTGAAGAGCAAGGCAGTTTCTGCTTTCACTTCTAACATCCTCTGGAAGCTGTACCTATCTTGCTCCTCCTGGTTTCTTCCTGCATCTCTGCTCTATCTCCGACCACGGGTAGAATAATCAGACCCTGCCTAGCAGAAACTCTCGTGTTTGGGGAAGCATACATCAATTTTGCCTACATTACAGGTGAGTTTTGAACTGATTCTTGTTACCTAGTCACGAGCTTCAAGTTTTAGCTCAAAAAGTATGATTTATTTCAGTTCCCTCTGCATCTTCCTCAGCAGATAGCACTGTCCCTTAGTTCACTGTCCTTTCATAAACCAAGTATTGCTTGAGATGGGAGATCACACAGTGAGTACATGCATTCCTTAAAGACTAATTATTTAAAGCTGGCTTCCAGCAATTTTTTGTGCATGTAGTCTGGGGCCAAAAGACATATCTCTCCTTAGTGTTTAGGAGATGCTAGATAAGGAGAAGTTGAAAAAAGCGTGCTGTGTTGAGCACTGTAATTGCTGACACATTCCTGTGGTATACTTGATCATTAGAACAGCTCACTTAAAACAATATTTTCTTTATAGAAAGGAAGTTGGTAATCGAGTTGTTGTGTTTCTCTGCTTTGCATTTTCAGTTTAAATATTCAGCTGGCATTCCATGTATGGTTACTGGTTACCAGAGCGTGTTGATTCAAATTTTCATTACCCAGCTGCAAGCTGAAATTGAATGGTGTTCAAACCCTTGATTGCTGCAGATTTTCATGTATGGGCCTTTTGGATTTTAGTCATGAATGTGGACAATTTTAAAATGCTGAAATCTATAATTACACTGTGATTAAAATGGCTGTGACACAGATTTGGATTTGGTCAAGTCTATCCTCAAACCACAGTGACCAAAATGAACTGGTTGTAGAAACTGTGCAAGGAAATACATTATGTAAAGTACGAATTTAGCCCTGAAGTATATGAGGCTAAGTGGAGTCTTGCCAAAATATCCCATTTTCTTGTCTGGGGATGAGCTAAACCTGTGCTCTTGGTGAGTTTCATGTGTTTGTGGCCAGAGTGTAAAGGGATATAGGGAAACAGTAGTCCTACACAAGTCCTACTCTAATTCCTACAAACCCTTTCCCTCTAAGCTGATAACCCAAGTTGTTCTCACCATGGTTTTGTCACTCCCCATCACTCAGTGTCATTCTGGTGGCCCGGTCATTCTCAGTCTCAGCTGTGAAATGCCATCATTCCACTGCTGCCCTTGCTGCACAACAGCCTGTGAGCCTCACCTGAATCCCAGTCTCTTGTCTCTGAGCTACTCTTTCTGCTCAGGCTGCCTGTGCCTATACCACCCTTCCTCAACTTTTTTGGGTGCTTTGGAAACTATTACAGAAGCTCTTACAGAGTGTGTTGAACAGGAGAGGGTTTCATTTCTAAGCAGGAATTTTCAAAGCTATTTACTGTGAGATTAATATTTTTCAACACATACAATAAAAAGTTAAGAAGTCACCCTGATTGAAATCCTACTGGCTGAGTTAAACCTATGTGCCTTACTTACTAAAAGTCACTGTCTTTTTTATTACAGAAATGGAAAATAAATACCACAAGACACTGCTGGAAAACTCTGAAATAATTAATGCAGATGTAAGTTGCCTGGGCACGTCAGTTAAAACTTTTAAGTCCTGCATACTTTATTTAAAAGACAAGTTAAATCTCACAAAACTACTAAGATCCATTAAAAGAAATGTGTAATCATAAAACTCATCTAGCCTGTGGACTAGAACTTTTGTCAGCAGTGACTCCCTGTGCTCCCTGGTGTTGTTGAATTAAATGCATATCCCTGCCATGAAACAGTGAGTTCACACCATACCCAGATTTTTTTTTGAGGTCTGTACTCTTTCAATATTACTTTAGAATACTTTTAAAGCAGTATTCAAAGTCCCGTGAGATCTGATGAGTTACAATTCTTCCAGGAATTAGCATTTAAATAATAGGTATGTCTGGACTGATCACCTAACTCCCTTTCCAGGTCAACAGAGACAAAAATTCACAGGGAGGGTCATCTTATCCTGAAAAGGCACATAAACAACTGGCAAGCCCTTTCTGCAAAGGATATGAGGGTACATATTTAGGTTAATACAATTTTGGTTGGTCTAATATCAGGGAAGATGAACAGAACACTCTTCTTTTCAGGTTAGTAGAACACAACACTTGCAAAGCAAATATCTAATCAGTCAGCTGGAAATTGTGCAGCAGTAGCATGTCTAACTCCTTACTTCAAGTTTTAACACATGAAATTATCTCTAAGGAGACTAATTAATAAAGAGGATTAAAAATTTCAGCTGATATTTACAGATGTTACCATATTGTCCTACTTCTACAGACATACACCTCTGCTTGCTTCACCTTATGTTGTTTGACATCTATTCTTAATTCAATTGTTCTTAGAAACTCTTCACACTGTGGAATGTTAAACTGCGCTGGCAGCTCAGGAAGAACAACAGTGAAAACTCTCCAACACAGATTTCTTGAAGCTCGTTTTCTTTTAGACACTGCTATAGGACTATTGGATTGGTTTTCAAGCCAGGCTTCAAAAGAGTAATCCAGTAACAGAACTACTTAAGATGTAATTGTTAAGTGGAGCAATTATTACATAGTGCCAATGTCTCAAGTTCAGCCTTCCAGTACTTTTTGAGCTTGAACGCATTGCACCAATAAATGGCCTCACAATTTAATGTAAGCAAAACCTTCTACTGGCATAAATTTTACTGTAGTCACTGTGAGGGAAAGAAAAAGGGAAGGATGGTGTTGATTCTCCCTCTGCTATGTCTCAGATATTGTTTATTCTGCAATGCATTATTTATTTTAGCTTGGTATTTCTTTTTAAAATGTCTTCACTAGATTAGACTGCTACAATTTTAAGCCTCACAGGGAAACTTTAGCAAGTTATGAATAACCAGGGAGTGGGATTTCAATGTAATTCAGGAATGAGAACCCAGCAAAGAAGAATATTCAACCTTTTCATGGAAGGATTGAGTATTCTTTTCAAAGTCATATATCAAAAAGCCACATACAATGGAAACATTCTCTCTCCCTAGAACATAAAAGAAGAGGGAACTGCTTGTTATGTGTTCTGAAATGATCCCTTTTCATTACAACTTCAGAATTTTTCTCTCTGGGGATTGCTGACTTCAAACCATGAAGAAAGGGAGAAACGACATCATACTATTTCCATTAAAAGCAGCCATGTGTAACCTATATTTTTTCCTTTCCTCTTTTTTCCCCCTCATTTCACAACAATATTTGCATTCCAAAAAACTTCATCTCTTTTTTATGCAGTGAGGTTAAGCAAATGAGGTTGCTGCTGACAGTGTTGTTCATACCACTTGCATGCTCCTTGTTTTAAGCCAGCACGAGAGAAACTGCTACTTCTGTGTGAAATTCATTAGAAAACAAAACATTCAGTCTTTCTTCATTTGGCCTGATCCTTCTTGTTTACCATAATTAAGTTATGAGAAAATCATCTTACACTTTAGGAATACAAAATTCTCTGAGTCTTGTAAATGCATAAGCTAGGACTGACTTGGTTTTTTTGAATAATCCCACACACTGTATGTTCAGATAACTCTTGTGTACAAACAGTCAGAAAATAAATAAGAATAAATGGTTCAGAGAAAAGAGAAGAAATCTGGAGAAAAAGGAGTAAGTATTATAAGGCAAAGGTTTAATCTGACTTTTAAAAGACTGAAGAAATATAAAATTAGCAAAGAACCATCAGTATAACACAAGCAATACAAAATTGCATGGTCCCAGAGAACAATTTTTCCAGGTTCAGTAAGACTCAGTCAAGAACCTGACTTTGGATTTATCAATATTAGAAATATAAAATAACTGTAGGGAGAGTTTAGAGAAGAGAGATACAAACTGAGTATGAGACATAGACTGAAAAATGAAAAAGAAAGCAGCACTCACCATTCACGTTGTTCTTTAGATGTTCAAAGCAGTGTACAGACATTATCAATTAATCCCCATATAATATCTGTTTTAGGAAAATAGGTTTTTAATTCTCTTTTTAAAATCAGGACACTAAAGCAAAAATGTAAAATAGCTTGACTAGGGACCTGATAATAGGATGAGACCACTTTAGTCTCATTCTTCTGTTCATCCCCCCAGATAGTAAAAGACTACTAATCAAAAGACCTGTCTAAAGCATACTATGTAATGCATATTTTCTATTTTTCACAGTCAAATCACAGCAATTACAGGGGCCATTCGTTATGAATTTCTGAAATGTGAGCTATCAGAAAAAACGTAAGATAATGAGATAATGGCATAAAAATATAAAAAAGTCAGAAAAAGTTATATTAAAGATCACATATTTTGCAAATAAAAGGCAACGTGAAAACATCATATGGATTTGTCTGGGGGCCTGAGATGGTTTCTCAAAGCATACTTTACCAATCCTGTTGCTGCATTTACTTAAGCCTGGACTCTTCCAACTCTAAGCACTCTGACAAAATGGTGCTAATAATATCTAAAGCAATTCACGGATTACAAGAAAAATTAGCAAGTGTATTTAACATTGGCATGTTGATGCAAGTCCATGATGTTTGATGTAACTTGCTGGAAGCTTCAAATTACGGACCTTTGCAACATACACAGGGCAAGTGCATTTCTGCAGTCACCCAGAGATTTGTATACATAGCTGGAATTGCTAGCGAGTATAAGGAAAAACTGGTTTGAGTTCATTAGAAAACATCATCTTCTCTGAGGGTGAAGACTCAATCTTGCTATGGGGGTTGAAATTAAAAGGCACTCTACAGATGTTCCTTGTTACCATCAGCATAAAGAAAACGGCACTTACAATACAATATGTTTGAACAGGATATAAGATTGCTATTGTCTCATCCCGTTTGCTAGAATAACAGCATAGTACCACAGCACTAATTTTGCTAAAGACTAAAATTATCTTTTCTGGAGTTTAGGAGAATAAGATTGGGTACTGAAAACACTTCTCTGTCTTCCTGGTGCTTCCAAAGGCTAAGGCATGAGAGTGTTTCTTACATTGTCATTGATTCACTCTCGCATCTATACTGGTTTTCAAAATATTTTCAAAAATGTTTGCTGAATAGCTGTGGGAAGTGATCTGAATGTCCAGTATACTCCAAGTGATGTTAGATTCTTCCTTTGTTTTGTGAAAATTCTGTTCTGTATTATCCCCAGCCTTTAAGTGGTTTACGATCTTTTCCCAGTGCAAATCATCTGCAAAATTGATTAATATGCTTTCTTCCAATCATTTCTGAAACTATTGCACACAGAAAACCCCCAGAAGGCACCTTCTCTCAATTAGCACTGGGGGTTTTTTGAAGGCATTTCTCTGCATTCCCATACTACAGATTATGACATCAAACAATTGAGATTAGGATCAGAGTCTGAACAAGCAGGAAGGACATATGTTCTTAGGGGAAAAGATCTCACACACAGAGATATTTTCAGTAAATGGCAGATTATAAAAGCTCAGCAAAAGCCCAGCCTTTAAATTGGCTTATTTTAAATGCTGTTCGTTCCTCTGCCACTTTTAAAGCAACATTTGGCCCTCATGAACACAGAAAACCAATAACATGTGACCCAGTCAGCCCTGCTGGAGTAGGCACCTCTTGCTCATATGGAAGCTTTCGCCGGAACCGCATGCACGCTGGTGCCAGCTTTTACCATTTTTCCTGAGGAACTGAGGTGACTTGCTCTTGATTTAGGCCTCAAACAGTTCTAAGATGGCCAAGAAGAGCCCTTTCATATGGTTCATCTCCTTTATTTCTGCCTCCAGAGGAAGAACAAACCAGGCATAGGCAGAGAGGCAGAAGATGACAGAAAGCTTATCCTGAGGGAAGGCAATTGTAGCCATTATGCTTCTGTCCTTTCAAACTGTCTTTTTTTCTTGCATGAGTAAGGATGGGAGGAGGAGAGACATTTGGGGGTGCCACCCAGACACAGACCTCTCCTTCCCAGGGCTGGTGAGGAAGGAGGTGAAATAAAGGCTAAATTCCCCCAAACTGTGGCTGCATTGTGATTTTTTGATCCTTTTTAAGTGTGCTAAGGCACAGAAGTAGGAAATTTGTCCTTGTTCTGGAGTTCCTGCTTTACTGAAAGGCCCATATTTTCTTGGAAATGGAACACTGTGATAACAAGAAAAGTAACCCCAGTTCCTGTCACTGGGGTGGTTCTTTTATTTTCTGTGGGGTTTTGCATAGTTCTGTGGTCAAAGACAGGCTTCCAGACAGAGGCCAAGCTCTTCGTGTCAAAAGTTAGGCATGAACAGGTTATTTTTTAATAAAAAACTGAGCAATATGGGTCATGATTAATAAGTACTGAGATCTAATATATAGTTCTATAGATAACTTTTAACAATATATGATTTTTAAGTTGATGGCAAGATAAAAGCATTTTTGATGTAGACAAGAGGGCACATTAGTTTGATGATGTAGAGTAACACAAATCAGTTAGAAAGGTTGCCTCAGCATTTAGATCTCAAAAATGCTTGTTTAGTTCAGATACCTTGATTTTGGGGACTCACTTGCCTTCTTGTTATCTACTTAAATCAGGTACAAACTCATTGAAACACAAGTGTGATGATATTAGAAACTTGGGCCTGTATTTTGAGAGTGAGTTATACTAAAGTTTTTTATAAATGAAAAATTCTAAAATTTTGGGATCCCTTTGGTCTGCCAAAGCCAGTACCTCCTGGGCATTTTCCTCAGTGATGCACCTTTGTCCAATAAAAAAAAAAAGGTGCTACACAAGTGGTGAGATGCATTTGAGCATTCATTATTTCCGTGGTCGATAACACAAAAGCTGCATGACAATGGAAGCAGCAAAGCAATTTAACTTGCTCACATTATTAGGAAAGCTCAGTTTGTCTAGTCCCAGTACATTAAAATGTAGATGTTATTGTTTCAAATCACAGCTATCCCTGACTGAAGCCTTAAGAGAGTGGAACCAGCCAGGAGAGAGTAGTGAGAAGTCTATTTTAACCTTTTCTTCTTGTCACTTGAAGGATTTTCTGTTTTCTTCATGGAATCTAAGATAATGTGTATTTTTAGCTTTTTTTTTTGAATTACAGCATTTGCACTGCCTTCATAAAAGGACATTTTGTTAGTTCACTTGACATTTTACATAAAACTCCAAGCACATTGTGACCTTCCTTAGTAGCAGTAATTTTTAGAATGCAAACATTTAGAATATAAAACTTAAAAAATGATCAGATGAAAACTTTTGTCTCTTAAAATAATACCAGTAAACTGTATGCTTAACCACTTAATTCTCTTTTACTGTAATTCAAAGGAAACAATTGATCTGATCCAAACGTTTATTCATATTCAGAGAAGAAAGCTATCTTAAGACAAAGAAAACACTTTAATTCTGTGGTCAGGTCCTATATTGTCTGGATATCTGAAAATATCATTCTAACATTTCCCCTGAAAGGGATTCTTTCATATAGAAAACCAAAAGAAAAGGAAGTGGGAAGTTTGTTGGGCAATGCTTATGTTTTGCGAACCTACAAACCCAGGCTAGATTTGGTTTATTGGGTCAGATGATACCTCATCACATGAAAAAACATCTTTAAGAAATTAAGCACATCCTAGTGGCTTAGTATGTGCATTCCATTTGTATTTGAATGAATTAAACAATGCCTTTTCTTGAGAGGCAAAAGGAAACTTTCTTTCCCCCACTCTTCTGATGTTTAAAGTTTTCCAACCGCATATGGTTGATGTGCTGGAGCAATGAAACCAAGAATAACAATTTAGTGCTAAAATTTCATGAACATTAGCAGACATAAGAGCCCACTGTTAGGTGTTCACCAAGAGATCAATCTCTTGGTTATAGATGCTTATTAGTTGAAAAGAATGTGATTTGATTCATTACAGCATCTTTCATTATGCCATGCATTAGAAACTGAGATAATAATTATTGTGCAAGAATAGGTATCATACAAAGGAGAGAGTAAAGATAGCATATGGAAAAACAAAAGACAAATTTTATTGCATACAAATGTACTATCACCTGGAAAAAACCAGAAATACAATTTTGTTAAGATAGGACTTTTGCCTGGAAGCAGAAAAGTGAACAGCACTTTTGAGGACAACCCTGAATTAGGCATACTGGTGTCTACGAAGCCTGGGAGTGTTAAAACAAAAGGGAGATGGAAATAAAGCCCTAATTCCTATGCTTCTGCAAAGTAATGGCCCAGTAATAGGAAGGGAAAGACATAGGCACAGGAGTGCTTGAGGTCACACTGATAATGTTTATCTGATTTTTTATCTACTCCTGAGACTTACAGAAAATTCATAAAAGAATTAAATAGGTAGATTATTTTAGTAACTTCCTTTTCAAAATGGAAATCTTTCTTTAAAGGCGAAACACTTCTTCTGCCTCTTCAGCTGGAAAAATTCACAGAAAACCCCTGAAAAGTTCTACTTTCCTAAGTTTAGCTTGTAGGTATTCCATGGAAATTGATCTGTGTGAATGGTAATAAGGGCAAAATTTGGGAGAGGAGAACTGAATTATACTTAGGCCAAGGGCTGAACACAGAGTGAGGCAGAAGTGAATTAAAAGAATTAACAACTGATTTGAATTCTGTGGGCAGAGGGACAGTAAGGAAATAAAGTTAAGAGAGATGAAGCTCCTTAGCAAATAATATGTGGTCTGACTGCCGTTTTCTAGGCACTTTGAAGTCCAGTGAGTATGGCTTCAGGAGTCCATTAAAAAAAGAATTACAGTAGCATATGCATGAAATAATTACGGTGTGACCAAGAAGGATTTTTACTGAGGTGGAACCTGGTAACATTTCAGAAAAAGTAGCAGAAATTCAGGTAAGGATTTTTTTTTTGTTGAAAAATAATCACAAATTTGTAGTTTCAGAAGTTCAGATTTGAGATACAGAGAGTAGAATTGGTGTCTCAGTGATGGAAAATTTACTGAGAAAATAGCTTCATTCAGAAAAATATAATAAACAGAGAAGCTGAAAATTTGGGCAAAAAAAAGTAGGGTATGGAGATAGCAGAGATACTTCTCTGATCAAAGAGGGATCTTCAGCTATTGTTCACAAGTACTCATAATAAAATCAGTTCTTGATTACATAGTGAGAACGTCTTGTTCTTGGTTTGACTCATATCTCTCTAGCAGCATTTGCATTCCTAGTTAAGGCTTTACTTCTCCTTGTCTTTCCCTTGAGAGAGTGTGCAAGGTGCTTCTTTATCCTTCTCACGGTGAGTCATGTTTAGTGTCAGTCCCAGTCATCCTTTGCACACAGAAAAAAAAATTATATTAACCTTTAATCATCTGGTTTTTCTCTTACAATGCTTAACTCACAGAAGAAAAGCTCCTAAAGCACATGCCAGCTCATCCAAAAGTATGATTTTTAGTCACACCTTGTCTGTAGAAAAACATTTGGACAAAGCATGAAATGCAGATGTACTCAGTTTACACACACCACTGACAAATACCACTAAAAGCAAGGCTGACAAATAGAACATGATGGCATTTTCGTTATTGTCACCTGCTTCTATATAGCCTAGAAATTTATAAAAGGTCTAATAAAATCTAGTGGCAGCTTTGCAGCACATTCACCAAATTTTAAAATTTAAAGAAAATATTCTTTCTCTGAAATAGCACTTTTGTCCTAAAAGTATTCAAGTATTGATTGGCAAATATTTTTGTCCCAACCTTGATGATGCTTGTGGTTTTTTCCCTTGGTTTTTTTTACAAAATGTTCACACTTTCAGGATAATACACCTATTAATGTGCAATTATATACTTACCATTCTGTTTTTCAATTAAAAGACAATGATGGAAAATTTCCAGTTTCTCTATCACCTCTGGATTGCCCACTCATATGAAAGGTAAAACATTTTTGAAACTGTACTCTTTCTCCACACCTTGACAGCACTCTATTTTTCAGCCTAAGTAAGCTGGACTCATCAAAAGACTTTGTTACTCTTCTTGTTTCATTCTGTGTCAGTCTCATCACTTCATGATACACAGCTCTTCTTTCCTCCAACAGGTCCCTTCAACATTTCTACAGTACATTCTGACTGTAGCAGGTCCTTGTTTTTGAGATGTGTTTACATAATTTGGTGGTCCTAGAAACCTGACTCTCCCTTTGCACTCGTGTTTACTGAAACCTCATTTTCAATCCCTCTTTTGACATTATTTCTACCAGACCACATGGGAGAACACTAAATACGCTTCATAAATTCCCATGCTTAAGCATCAAAGAACCTACCCCAGCCCTGCTGGCATTGCAAGTCATTACATCTTTTGTAGATTGATACACATCTGCAGGGGGCAAGGTCTTTTTCATATATCTTTAAAACTGTGGCTTAAAACTTAAAAAAGAAGAATTAACATTTCAATACAAACACAAGAACATCGTTTACTTGTGCAAATGCACTGAAGCCACCCAGAACAGCATACTCCAAACAGAAGTACACCACATAAAACACGCCTCCCTCTGCGGCCACAACTCGTTCTGTTCCATGTGTACAGATGTTAGTGTGGACAGTATGGGGAACATCTCATGTTGCACTCTGATGACTACCGAGAAATACTACTGACAGTCTCTTCTCCTGGTCTCCCTCCCTCTGCATCCAGCTCAGCTCTCTGCTCCACTGCAGGGAGTTTACATTACCGGGACAATAGAAATTTCTGGAGTAGTGTTTAGAGGACCCAGAGAGACTCAGGGCTCTTTGCAGAAAAGGGGATGTTTATGCACTTAATTCCTGGCTCTCAGTGACTTCAGTGGGAGCCAAAGGGCTGCATGAATCTGGAAGGTGGGGGAACAAGGCTCTCTGGATGAGTGATACAACCACAGAGTACACCAGACAGGGCTGGTGGGCCACCCATCCTCACAGGAGATATTAAACTGCCCTTGGGGTTAGGTCATTGTAACCAAGTCCTGTCCTTATGTACATAAAAATCTGAGCCTCACAATGCCTGTATTTCCTACCCCACAGAGGAATTTCAGAATCCCTGTGTGGCGCCTCAGACTCCCCGTACGGTAGATACTCTGCATTAGCCTTGGTGCAAGACACTTTTGAGTAGCACCTTGGCTTCCCCACCCTATGGCACCCAAAGCAAGGATCAACCTAAAGTTAACATGCTAACCTTGCCTGCAACTACAACTAGGGGAGACAGGGCATGCTCTCTGCCTTGGAAGATCCATTCCATAAAACATAATTTTTGAAGCAGCAACCAGCAGCTGTTCCCCAATTGCTTGTTGTTTTTTTCCTGCCTTCTGAATCCAGCACCAACATAGGAGGCAGAGAAAGCCCCTTTCACACTAAGATATAGCCTGGCACTCAGCACAGCCTCATAGGATATGGAGATTTGAAAGGAAAAAGTCAAGCTCAGGTCCTCCACAGTCTAGCTGTATAATCTAATTGTGAAGTTATTATTTAAAGGGATTCTTACAAACCAAACCAAAGCAAAAAAACCCCAAAAATCAGTGATGCTGTCTTAAAGTAGCTCATTCATAGCAGATATTTGAGACTGCTCCAAGAACACTTTTCGATTGAGCATCTCTGAGGACCTAAATGAAGGAAAAACACTTGTCTAGACCTTGATCACTCTTATAAGTCAGTTGGAACTTGGCTGCCTGTTTTTAGGATATAAAGTTTCTATAGGTTTTGGTGCCACCTGGATTAGGTTGAAAGTGTAAAAGGACTTTTAGGATTTTATCTTTCCATCTAGTTGATCAATCTTCTCTCAACTTGTATTTTCTTCCTCTAGATCTGTCAACTTCAGATCTGTTCACTGAATGAGGAAGGACTGGGATGAGCCTTGCAGAAAGAATGAATTCTTGCAAAGTTCATCCACTGTGCCATTTTTCTTCCAGGTAATAGAAAGGTTTTATATATTTGTGTCTTTTTCATGAAGAGTTTTGTTGCAATCTCTTTTATGGAGAGAAATTGTGCTGTTAGTTGACAGAGACGTGCAGAAAGAGGAATTGGTCATGGGAAAACATGCACTTTGACATGAACCAGAGCATGAAAAGGAGAAAAGAAAGTCTCATAAGGGATAGCACTAAGGAATCTGATTTTTCATATTTCATTTCGGAGAACATGAGGACATGAAAAGTAAGCTGCGTTGTTCATTAAAAGAGCACAACACTGTTCGGGCATGACCCTGCTCCTTCCCAAAAGAGACTGTATTGACATTTATTCCGATCTGGGGAAAAAATGGTTGATGAAAAAAAGGATTTCAGTGAATATATTTCCATTTAAACCTAGTGACAGCAAGACAACAGGGAGATGTAAGCAGCTTCCTCATACCTAATTCAGTAAAGGTTTAAGGAACTAGAAAGGCCCTCAGAAGGCTGATGCAGTCCAGTGACAGGTCATAGCGGGCTTCCAGCACCTCTGCAGAAGATCTGTTACTACTTAAAAATAGCAGACACTTGTTAAAATGTATCTATTTCTCATCAGCTTCAGACTGGTACTATTTGTTAGTTTAGACGCCACTGATTCCAAAAGGCCAAGGCAGTTCCTACACAATTAGAATAAAACTATGCTTTTGACTCCCAGGAAAGTTTCCCTCCCAGCTCCCAGTTTCCCGCTCAGGCTCTTTTGTGAGGCGAGTGGTGAAACCGGCTTTTGTGAAGAAGAACCACACATGCAACCCAGACTCTTCAGACAAGGCGCCATCATTCATGTTGCTCGCATGTTGACAAACACTTTGGTTGTGTTGCTAAGGCGATGGTGCTGGTGCAGCAAACACATTCCTGTTAAACACCCCCTGAGGGCAGTGGGGACGGAGGGCAGCAGAACCAGATGGTTCCACTCATTCCCGGCAGTTGGCCACCGCTCCGTGCAGGGCTGACTGGGAGCTGCTTTCCAGCCGGACAGCCAGTTCAGAAGGCTTGCGGGCGGCTTTTCTTTAATTACCTCTTTTCGAGAAACATATCAAAGGCCATTTTCTTCTTCTAAGCAACACATCCAGTCACTCGAAACATTTCCAGGCAGTGCGGGCTGCAGCAGCAGTGTGAGGGATCACAGGGGTGTTGAAACACAGATGTGCGAGGGGCAGAAGCAAGAGGCAGACAGTGGCTGCAGACATAAAGGGCTGCTGCCCTACCCTCCTTGGCCTTTGCCAGTGGCTTTCCAGATGGCACACCTCTCCATAAAACCCTAGGTATTTGGACAGTCTCACATGTCTATGGAGAGGGCATAGGGGCTGTCATGGGAAGGGGAACAGGAGAGGTTGATTATGCCAGAAAAAAATGCAGCTAGATGCTTTCCTTCCTCTTCTTTTTTTTCCACACAAAGGTTTTAAAAAAAAAAAGTAAAGTGAGGTGTACTTCCTTTTATTCCATTCCTATTATTTTCATTTCTCATTGCTTGGAGGTGTGAGAGGGAGATGGAGCACTTTGACTGAGGGGGGTGGCCACAAAACATGAGTTTCTCATCTCGCCTGCGTGTGCGGATCCAGTTTCCTGTCCTTGATCCCAGATTATTTTCTGCCGTCAGGAGACAGCTGGTTTGGCAGAGCTGAGCGAGGGGCGGCTCTGCCGGCGGTGCTGGGGTGCGGGGCAGGGGAGGCCGCCATGGCTGGGCAGCAGGAGCTGCGCTTGAGGCCACGTGCGGGTGACCGGCGGCAGCGAGAGGTCCTGTGAAAGCTGGCGGGACAGCCTCCCCTGGCCGCCCTCCAACCCACGCTGTTCACAGGCCTGTTCTCAGCCTTGCCTTGTCCGCAGAATCCAGCCAGGAACAGAACGTGAATCCCTTTTTTATTGCCCTCAAAGGAGTCCTTTGACGGGCAGGCCCACGCCTGCCATGGCTGTTTGATCCCCCGCTGCTGGGGGTCATGTCATCAGCGGCAGGTGACATTCCCTCATCCCACAGGTGCCCTGAGGGGGTCTGAGCGCCGAGAAGGGGCACGGCCAGGTCGCAGCACCTCCACTGGGGCCTGTGCTCAGGGCTGAGCCTTGCCTCCTGCACAGGAGCAGCTTGTTGCCTGGTGTTCACAATGTGTTTGCCTGGGGAGTCTTTTGTCTTTTGCCCCACAGCTGCCCTAAGAAAGGCTTTTGGAGAGTGCCTGCCCCTCCAGAAGGCACAGTAGCTGATTTCCCCAGGCAATCCTGGCCATTTTGGGCCAGGAGTGGCCATCAGGGAGGCAGGCATTCCCCTGGTGCCACAGCACAGGCGAGCCCACGCAGCAGTGGCACAAAGAGGCTGTTTGGCATCGTGTGGTGTCTGGGTTTTGTGGTTGGGCTTTGGAGACCATATATCTCAGCTTTTGTGTGCCTCGGCAAAGGAGCAGGAATTGACTCAAGGAAAATAAGCAAGGGCTTTTAAAGACATGTTTATTTATGGACAGGCTTTTCATGCATGCATCTTACAGCACTCGGCATAAAATATAATTAAAACAAGCATCACACTGAATATGATTCAGAAAATAAAAATGTCTTTAAATACAGTTTAGCTGCCAGCAGCTCAACATTCTTCATTCCCCTGGGGAAGGAGTAAGGGAGACATGAAGTTATGTGACTACAGAAGCCTCAAGACATGGGTATTTTTAGAGGAAGTACAACTAGGGGAAGCAACTGACCTGTGACAAGGGTTTAACACAAGAAACACTCCTGAAGCCACCCAGCTCCTGAGGGCAGTCAGGCAGCCTTGGTCAGGCCCTTGGGAGAAGGATGGAGAGGGAGGTCAAGGCCCACCAGCACAGCTCCTTCAGCTAGTCTCAGGCTCCCCATGGAGGCATACCTCCACCCAAACAGATCTTCAGACTCTTCTAGTGGCAGGCCTGTCTGAAGGCTGGTTAACATCAGTAAAACTGTGTGAGCTCCTGAATGCCTGCCACCAGTTTTCTGCAATTTCTGCCCCTTTTTTTTTCTCCATTCCCATTCAGGTCTTCAGGCAGAGAGGCAAGTAAAGCTGTCTTGGGCACACACTGCAATGTCATGCAACCA